>RYYW01000116.1:0-169196 GCA_013621005.1 Aeschynomene evenia | reverse complement strand
GTAAAGTAGAAGAACGAAAATCGAAGTATCTAGACGAATAACGTTGAACGAAACCAATTGGAATCGAAAACTGAGAGAAAATAAGGCAAAAGTCAAACGTAATCGAATCCTAGTGAGTAAAACCTAAAATAATATGGAGACAAGTGTCTAGGTATGAGAATATATGTTTCTGGTCGAGCTAACATTGCTTTATATAGTGGAAACAACTTCTGAGACTTTACAATTAAATCCCTCGCGCCACTTTGCAGATTGGTTCTTTCTGTCAAATACTGCAAGCGCGCGCGCCCAGGCGCATATAGGGCACCGGGCACACTAGGTTTTGCGCGGGCTGAAATTTTGAGTTGCTTTGAGCGTTGGGGCGCTCCAGGTGCGCCAGGGCGCACGACCCTGGGTGGAAATTTGCTAGTCGGCTTCTTTTCTTTGTTCTTGATGTCCATTGCTCCAATAATTGCCATGACCTGCACCACAAACACCAAATACTAGAGATCAAGTGCAAAGGTCATCCTTGAATTGCAAAAACATCATAAAACATATTCAATTAGCCTTTATTTCCATTAAGCTCCAAATAAATCAAAGTTGTAATAAAACACAACAAAAGGCTAAGAATAGAGTAAAGAATTACATATAATTGCTCAAATTAAGGGAATAAAAAATTAGCAAAAACGGGCATTATCGGAACCCTTAAACATTGTGTTCTTGAGAAGAGGCAAGCTCCTCTTCTTCTTTCTAGGACTTCTCTTGCTGAAAGTGTATGTGTGCACGAGAAGGGGGGGTTGAATCGTGCAAGTTTTAAAAATTACTTCTTAAAAACTTTTACTTAGAAAGTTGTTTTTACTCAGAAGGTAGGACTGAGAGTTTGCAGCGGAAATTGCTTTCAAAGAAAATTAAGTTTCTGAGAACTTAGTCTTTCTGAGAAAGTTCCTTTATGAGGAATTTTAAGAAAATGACTTAAGGTTTGAGTTTCTTAAAAGCTTTCTGGTTTAGATCAGTAAGGTTTTCACGAGACCTCTTAATTAGACTCGTGGTAGAGTTTTTCTCAAAGATTTATGCAAGTAAAGAGCAAGAGAGAAAAGCTTAGCACAAGGAATTTTATACTGGTTCGGTTATAACCAACCTACTCCAGTCCTCAACCTTCAGTTGAGAGTTCTTAGATATTTTTCTTAATGTGCCTTCCCAGACAACACTGCCTTTACCAAGTAAAGGACTTCCACCACTTCACAACCCGAAGTGGATTTCCTTGCCTCACACTAGAGGACTTCCTTACCTCCAACACTAGAGGACTTCCTTGCCTCACAACACTAGAGGACTTCCTTGCCTCACAACAGAGGACTTCCTTGCCTTAAACACTTAAGGACTTTGAACTTTGCCTCAAACACCAGAGGACTTAAAATTGCCTTCAAACAACGAAGGACTTAGCGTTTTTCGGAAGGTTGTTTTTGATTCGAAAACCAACTACTAAGATTAAGTTACAAACTTAATTTGACCCTTAGTAGACTTCTAGATTTAACTTACAAATGTAAGAATTTACACCAATTCAGAACTAGAAGATTTTGCAAAGTTAGAAGAACAATTTTTGTAAAAAATTGTTCTTTCTGAGAAAGTTCTAAGTTTTCGCAAAATGATTTTCAATTCAACAGAGTTTTTGCACGTTTAATCAGGAGTTTTTTGCGCAAGAGTTTCGTCACATTGCTCTGGAATTGAACTCATATATATAGGCATCAAAGAGCCGCGAAATTAGAAGCTTTCACTTTGCTTATGTGGCTGTGTCCTTTTCAGAACGGCTCCCTGCTACAGTCAGCGCGAAATGAGGAACTTTTCAGAACTGCACAGTGCGCGTGTTCCCACTTCCCTGGCTAGTTGTAGCGAGCTTTCTGAGACTGCTTGCGATCCCCTGAGTCTAGACACTTGGTTGCTTCTGAGTCCAACTTTCTGAGAGTTGTACGGACTTCTGAGGCGAACCTTCTGAGGGAAGACCCTTCTGAGAACTACTAGTCGCAAGGTCTTTTGAGACCCTTCTGAGGCGATAGTGTTCTTTCCTCAGAAACATGTTTTCACCTTCTGCGCTTCTGAGACATCCTTTCTGATATCTTTTGGCGCTGTGATTTTATCAATTGATCTCGAGGCTACTTGATGTTTTGTCTTGGTCTTTGCTCATGGTATTGCAATAATTTAAAGCTTTCTGAGACACTTAGCGCACATATTAGCAAAACCTTAAGTAAAATTTTTATACTTATGGCTTACCTTGTTATCATTAAAACTTTCATAACTCTAAGAGAATTATGCCTAATTCTCTCAGAAGGGTTCTGGAGCTTACAATCTCCCCTTTTTTATGATAACAACTTAAGTCTTAAGATCATAATTTTGCTTAAGTTCAGAAGTGTTTCTGAGTAAGTTCACAACTTATTCAGAATGCACTTTTGCTTTCTTAGAAACTAACTTAGCTTTCTGAGAGAAGGCTTAGTTATTTTCTTAGAAGGCTGTGATAATCAACAGTTAAAGTATTTAATGTATGATTACTGTTGAGATTATCAATTACATAGCGTGTATTTCAGGATGAATATATGTATCAAATTCAGAAATACCAGGCTGAGTAAATCAAGAGATGCCAAATAATAAAAATAAGCATAAAATTAAGTAAAACATGAGATGCCAACATAATGATTTTTCATTGATGTTTTTGTAGAGATACAAAATATTTGGCTCCCCCTAAGTTGTTGCTCCCCCTAAGTCCTAGCCTAGTGTTTACGTATAGCCAATGTACAAAAAAATCTTATCATTCATTTATCTACTCCCCCTTTGTTACATCAAAAAGGGTGGCTAAGACATAAACGCCATCATTGACTTAGAACTACTGCCTTCTGGCAATGTAGCGTAGCAGCTAGCATATCTCCATGAGAATCTCGCTCTGAGTCGCATTCTGAGCGCATTCTGGAGGTAGTTTAGAGGAAGTGGAAGGCTGTTGAGAAGATGAGGGTTGAGATGAAGGGGGACGAGAGACTTCAGCCTCAAGTACTTCATCGATGATATCCCTCGTTTGATATTCAGGAAGTTCTTCTTCTTGGACAGCTTTGCCTTCAATAGCAGCAAGTTCAATGGAAGGCTGCCTTTGAGTGTCCTCAGAAACTAGAGCAAGGTCTAGATCAGAAGGTTGCCTAGCTGATGGTTGCTTCATAGAACCAGAAGTCTGAGCATCTTCGGAGAGGCTGAAAGTTGAGATCTGACTATGGATGGCTTCACTGCCTTTCAACTTCTCAATTCGACCAAAGAAGGGCCGAAATTGTACAGAGGGTGGGGTGACTACCATCCTTCCCAGCTGAAAGCCGGAACCAATCATTGAGTCCGTAATCGAGAAGGTGGGACCTTGTTGTTCAAAGGATGTAGGAGGAACCTCTGTTATATCCAGAGGAGGAACCTCTGGTTCCTTCTGAGAGTCCTTTTCAGATAGAGTTCCTTCTAAGGAATTGTTGGCAACAAATGCCTCAACTGCTGCAACTCTGGCAGCCATGGTAGCGTCAGCGCCCACCTCTGAGCTGAGCCCAGTGCTGGTGGTCCCTGGCACTACTTCATGTGTTGAGACATGAGTTTCCTCATGTTCTAAAGGGATCTCAGAAGAGAGGTGACCAACCTCAGAAGTTGGTTCAATTAAGGCTTCCTCATGCTGTAGTTGTTGTTCTGGTTGCATCTGAGTAGCTTCTGGAGTCTCAGAAGGTTGATCCAGTTCCTTCTGGACCTCAAGCATCGTCTGAGCCAGTGACTCAGCATTCACAGCAGCAGCCTCAGTTGTGGTTGCCTCAGAAAGTTCCACCATAGAAACCTCAGATGGCTTCTTCTGGGGCTCTTTCTTGGAGCTTCCAGCATCTGGGGTGCGATGCTCAATGCGAAAGCTTGCTGCATCTTCTTCCTCTGAAGAAGAATCAACAACATTTCCTCCATGTCCCTGAATGTCTTCTCTGGTAGGGGAGACATTTCCAGAGGGGGAGGAGTGATGAGAAGCTTCTGCTTCTTCTTCAACAGCAGCAGCAATAGCGGTGGTGGCGGCAGTAGCAGCAACTGCTACGATTTCTTTACCCGTCGGCTTCGGCGGGCTTTGTTTCTTAGTGGTTTTATCCCCACTCCTTTGTGAGACTTTCCCTGATAATTCAAGGAATGCAGGAGTTTAGTTTTAAATTTGGTGGGTTTAAAACCAGCGACAGAATCAGAAACAGGAATTGAAGTAGAAGAAGATTTAAGAAAGGAAGGTGGAGTTTTAGAGTAAGCTTTTACCAAACGACCACGTTTCCTTTTCCCTTCTGGTGGCACGTCTGGGACTTGGAGAGTTGGAGGTGCTTTCCTCTTTCTGGTCATGGGTTGCTCAGATGTCGTTTCTTCTGAGTCTTCAGCAGCCTCAACAACCTCAGGTTCCTTCTAAGGAGTCTTCTGAGCTTCCTCAGAAGCCATACTCCTTGTCACCCTTGTTGGAGAAGGGTGAGTCACCTTTGGTTGCTTCTTCTTTTCTGAAGGATCGGAAACCTTTTCCTTTCCTTTCTCAGCCTTAGAGGGCTGGTTGGGACCAGCAGCTCCCTTAGAAGGCTTTGCTTCCTCCTTCTTCTTAGGTGCCCCCGTCTCTGGTACCTTCTTCTTCTTGATGTTGTTGAAGGTGACCATGGTGAATTTGCTGTGGTTGAAGACATATTCATAGTCTTCAAGGGGGAAAGAGAAGTGATTTAAGATTTTGGTCAAAAGACTCCTATAGGGTAGACTTGTAAGCGCTCTTTTAGGATGTGCTTGGTGCATCATGTAGTTTAACACCATCCTCCCAAAATCAATCCTCTCTTTCTTCAGCAGATGATAGAGTAGACATGCGTCCATGGTGGTGACATTCCCCATGTCTCCAATCCGAGGGAGAAGGGTATGTTGGATAACTGAGAAGATGATTCTGGCCTCTTGTGTAAGATGAGGCACTTTTACGCCCTTGAGTGGTAGACTGTTGCTTCCAGTCAGAAGTGTCACCACTTCTTCTTCTGAGTCATCAACCTCCTTGACCCATTCTGGGTCGTCGGCGATGACTGCACCTCCATTCAAGGTCTTGAAAATTTTGTTGATGTCAGAGGAGGAGAAGCGGATTGGCTGATCAGCAATCGTGCTCTTGACCCCTTTGTTGGTGAACCTTTCTATTCGCGAATAGAATGCTCTCACCACATTTGGGTAGCACACGTCCTCGGAGCTCATCATGGCTGGCCATCCAGGTTGCTTGAGGAAGGTGAATTGAAGTTCATCCACTTGATTGTATACGTTGAGAGGTAGTACCCTTCCCATAGCAAGATTTCTTGGAAGATAAGTCTTGTGGAATAGGGACTGCATCTCCTCATTGTCGTAGAGAATATCTTCGGATATTTCATTGAGATTGTTTCTCATTAAGCCCTTGATCTCTCCAGAGAAGGCCATTGGAAGAAAGGTTTAAGTTTTGAGAAGAGATAGAGAAGAACTGAGAGCAGAGATAGCGGAGAGAGTGAGAGGATGGAGATGAAGCAGATGAAGATTGGAAATCGAGGAGAGGATTTGGCAGAGTTTTGGTAAGTTTTAAGCGCAAAGTGCTCAAATGGAACAATGCCATGAGTATTTATAGAAATGGCTTGTAACTAGCCGTTTCTTACGCTTATCCAAAAGTTACCGTTGGTAACTTGTTTCTCGGAAGGTACCTTTCTGAGAGAGGTTGTCCTTCTGAGAAACGCTCCTTCTGAGAAATGTTTCAGAAGATCTCCTTTCTGAGGGATGAGTCTTCTGAGAACAAATTTCTCAGATAGAGTTTTCTGTGTTTCCTACTTCAAGCTCAGAAGCTTAGTTCTATTGTTTGTCTCAGAGTCTAAACTAGGACTAAGGGGGGTTTCTAAGAAAAAGTTTTTTAATTTAAAAGTACTTAGAAACGTCTTAGATTAAGAAGTCCTTTCAGAATATTGAAACGATCCTCGGGTAAAGGCTTTGTAAATATATCTGAGATTTGATCCTCAGTATTCACAAATTTGAGTTCAATGTCGCCTTTTTGCACATGATCCCGAATAAAATGATGTTTTATATCAATGTGCTTGGATCGAGAATGCTGAATAGGATTCTTAGCTAAGTTGATAGCACTTGTATTATCACAAAGGATAGGAATTTTGGTGTACCTTAATTGATAATCAAGTAGCTGATTCTTAATCCATAGCATCTAAGAACAGCAGTTCGCATCAGACACGTATTCAGCTTCAGCAGTTGATAGGGCGATCGTATTTTGCTTCTTCAAGACCATGTGATCAAGCATTCTCCAAAGAAGCAGCAGCATCCACTTGTGCTTTTGCGATCGATCCTATCTCCAGCGTAGTCCGCATCACAATATCCTACAACATCAGAAGAACACCCTTTCTCGTACCAAAGACCAAGATTAGTAGTTCCACTTAAATATCGTAAAATTCGTTTAACTGGAGTTAAATGTGATTGCTTAGGCTTAGACTGGAATCTAGCACAGATCCCAACACTGAGTTGGATATCTGGTCTGGAGGCAGTTAAGTAGAGAAGTGAGCCAATCATCCCTCGATAGTTGCTTTCTGAGACTTTCTCACCATCTTCATCCAAGTCAATTACTTGAGAAGGATGCATGGGAGTGCTCATGGGTTTTGCCTTATCCATTAGAAACTTCCTCAGAAGTTCTTTAGTATACTTCTCTTGGTGGATAATTGTCCCTTCTGACTCTTGCTTGATTTGCAATCCTAGGAAGAATTTTAATTTTCCCATCATGCTCATCTCGAATTCACCTTGCATAAGCTTGGAGAATTCTTTGCAAAGGCATTCATTGGTTGCGCCAAATATTATGTCATCAACATAAATCTGGACAATCAAGAAGCCAGAGTCTTCTGAGAGTGTAAAGAGAGTTGTGTCCACTTTCCCTCTTGAGAATCCGTTTTTAAGTAGGAAAGAGCTCAATCTATCGTACCAAGCTCTTGGAGCTTGTTTCAGACCATAGAGAGCCTTTGTAAGCTTAAATACATGATTCGGGAATGCATCATTCACAAAACCAGGGGGTTGTTTTACATAAACTTCCTCAGAAAGGTATCCATTCAAGAAGGCAGACTTAACGTCCATCTGATAGAGTTTGAAACCTTTGTGTGCAGCAAAAGCTAGCAACATTCTGATTGCTTCCAATCTTGCGACTGGAGCGAAAGTTTCATCGTAGTCTATCCCTTCTTGTTGATTGTACCCTTGAGCAACCAATCTGGCCTTGTTTCTCACGACTTGACCGTTTTCATCAAGTTTGTTTCGAAACACCCATTTAGTCCCAATAACGCTTTTGCGTTTGGGCTTCTGAGTTAGTTTCCAAACCTGATTTCTCTCGAATTGGTCAAGTTCATCCTGCATGGCATTCACCCAGCTAGGATCATCTAACGCCTCTTCTATGGAGTCTGGTTCAAGTTCAGAAACCATAGCAAGATTTGTATAGTTCCTTCTGGTTCTTACTCCACGTTCTGGATCACCCAAGACTTCATTCTGAGAGACGTTCTTCAAGTCTCTTGAACCTCTAATCCCTTTAGGAGTAGGGTTCTGAGAAGGAGACACAGAAGGTTCTCTTTCTGAGTCATCAGTGGCTTGACCTTCTAAGTATCTAAATTCCATTTCATTTGCAGAAGTAGATTCTCTAGGTTCTGGAGCTTCGATAATGTTACTAGATTTATCCTTAAATGGAGATGATTTTTCCATGGGTTGGAAGTCAGTCTCATCATCTATAAGAATTTTCCTTTGGTCTTTTTCAGAAGAGATGCTGAGTTTCTCAAACTCATCTTCTAAGTCTGCATCTTTCTGAGACATGTCCTTACTAAGTTCTTTGAACTTAATATGGATTGTCTCTTCAACACATTTACTCCTTTTGTTATATACTCTATAAGCCTTAGAAACTGAGGAGTATCCTAGGAAGCATCCATCATCGGACTTAGGATCAAACTTAGAGAGTTTGTCCTTTGTGTTGAGAATGAAACAAGAAGAACCAAATACATGGAAATAAGAAATGTTTGGTATTTTACTCTTCCATAGCTCGTAAGGTGTCTTTTTCAGAATTGGTCTCAGAAAGACTCGATTCTGAATATAGCATGAAGTTTTAACTGCTTCAACCCAGAAACCTTTTGAAAGTCCGCTTTCTAAGAGCATTGTTCTTGCCATCTCTTGAAGGCTTCGATTCTTTCTCTCAGCTACTCCATTTTGTTGAGGAGTTCTGGGAGATGAGAATTCGTGAGCAATGCCCAGATTTTCACAAAACTTTTCGAAAGTATGATTCTCAAATTCACCACCATGATCTGATCTAATGGCATGAATGTGCGAATCCTTTTCAGTTGAAACTCTTTTCGCAAATGCTTTGAACTTCTCAAAAGTTTCTTCCTTAGAAGCTAGAAAGAAAACCCAAGTGAATCTGGAGTAATCATCCACTATGACAAGACCATAGCGTTTTCCAGAAAGCGAAGCCGTTCTAGTTGGTCCAAAGAGATCCATGTGGAGCAGTTCCAGTGGTTTTTGAGTAGAAATACCACTTTTACTGGGAAAGGAAGCTTTGGTCTGTTTCCCTTTTTCACAGAAGTCGCAGGTTGCATCCTTCTGATACTTAATTCTGGGAAGGCCCTTTACAAGTCCTTTCTGAGAGAGTTCAGAAAGAAGTCTCATATGGGCATGACCAAGTTTCTTATGCCATAGCCATTTGTCTTCTTGGACAGAGACAAGGCACTCCACGTTTTGATCCTTTAGATCATCCAGATGGATAACATAGATGTTACCAACACGTTTTCCTTCCAGAACAATCTTGTCATTTGTGAGATTAATCACATGACAATACTTGGCATAAAACTCAACCTTTAGGCCTTTGTCACAAAATTGACTAATGCTTAATAGATTGTGAGTTAAGCCATCTACCAAAAGTACATCTGAGATTTGGTGAGAGGAATCCTTACCAACATCTCCGATTGCAGTGACTCTTCCCTTAGCGCCATCACCGAATCGCACTGTTCCGCCTTTCTTGGGCTTGAGATTTCTGAACCAGTGTTTGCTTCCAGTCATGTGCCTCGAGCAGCCACTGTCAAGGTACCACTGCTCATCGTGGTGGTGGAGCATTGCTTGATGATGTACCTGCAGTCACAAAGTTAACAGATTTAGGTACCCATTCTTTGTTGGGTCCTTGCTTGTTAGCTTTCTTGGACTTTTTCCTTCTTTTCTTAGAAGGGTCATGGTTTTGAGAGTCAGAGACCTTTTGTTTGCCTTTTTCAGAAGCACTTGCTTTCTGAGAAGTTTTACCCTTCTGAAAGGGGTTAGTCTTCTTAGACGGCTTTGCTTTCTGAGTTTTCTTTTGAGCCTTCTGAGGCTTAGAAATTTTTCCTTTTTCCAACATAGGACATTTTTCAGAACCATGGCCACTTTTAAAACATGTGATGCACGTGCGAAGTGATTTAGTTGAAGATGGATCAATATCATTTGGTTCAAAGATTTCTTCATAACCAAGTCCACTCTTATCCTTGTAAGGTCTTTGACCACCAAGCAAGAGTGTCATCATTCTTTCACCCTTGACCATCTTAACTAAGTCAGAAGTGAGAAGCTCATTTGTCTTTTGTAATTCTATCAAAGCCAGTTCGGCTTTTTCAACAGTTACAGAAGAAATTGTTTCTAAAGCTTGATAGAGGTTGTGACTTTCAAGATATCTATTTTTAAAGTCATCTCTTTCAAGCCTTAGGTTTTCTACTTCTTGAATTAGTCTAGCATTTTCAGCTTCTAAGTGTTTAAAAGACTTTCTTAGTTTGCTGAAATTGTTAGCTAATTCGTTTGAGTCTCTCAGAAGCTCTTCATAGAGTTCTGAGATCTCATTGTATGAGTATGAGAGAGGAGGAGAGTTTGGTACCTCTTCTGACTCAGATTATGTTTCCATAATATAGTCAGTACCGGCCATGAAGCAGACATTAGCTTCCTCTTCACTTGCTGACTCAGAGCCTTCCTCTTCTGAGTCACTCCATGTAGCAGCCATTGCCTTCTTCTTCTTCTTGGGAATGAACTTCTTCTTTCCCTTGTTCATAGGGCACTCCGTTCTGAAGTGGCCCTTTTCTCCACAGCCGAAACATGTGGCATCAGAAGGTTTTGACTTTCCTTTTCTAGGGGTGATCTCTTTGTCTTTGCTTGGTCTTCTCTTCCAAGCTTTCTTCATTTTCCTTACTAGAAGAGAGATGTCATCTTCATCGGAATCTGAGTTTTGATCGTTTTCAGACTCAGATATTTCTTCAGCCTTTAGGGCTTTTGCAGTCTTCTTGATCTGGCTTTTCAAAGCCAGGGCTTTCTGAGGTTTTGAGGATGAAGATGGTCCTCCAAGCAGTCCTTCAAGCTCAATCTCGTGAGTTCTGAGTGAGCCAAACAATACATCTAAACCCAACTGGTTTAGATCCTTTGCTTCTTGGATCGCTGTCACTTTTGGGCGCCACTTGGCAGAGAGGCTTCTGACAATTTTCCTCACCATCTCAGCATTGGAGTAGATCTTTCCCAAGACCTTTAGCTGATTTATGATGTGGAGAAACCTTATTGACATGTTGTCAATGGTTTCCTCAGGTTGCATGCAGAAGGACTCGTACTTATGTACGAGCATTGATACCTTGGTTTCCTTGACTTCATCATTTCCTTCATGCAGCATGTGTAATCTCTCCCAAATTTCTTGAGCGGTGTCACACGACACAATCTTGTCGTATTCTACCTTGGGCAAGGCGCAGAGAAGAATGTATTTAGCTTTGAAGTTGAGTTGTATCTTCTCCTTCATCTCTTGAGTCCATTCGTCCTTAGGGACTCGTCTTGTATAAGTTCTGAGTGCTGGAGGTGCCACTCCTGGCTCAGCGTCTGTTGTAACTATAGCATCCTCTGTAATTGTCTGCAGAGGCTGATAGTCTCCATTCTCGATCCTATCCCATAAGTCCAGACTGGTGTGCTTGATGAATAGCGTCATCCTGTCACGCCAGTAGTCGAAGCTGTCTCCGAGAAACATCGGAGGTCTGTTTATTGAAGCCCCATCTGATATGAATGCAGCTGGTGAATTCATATTTCCCTTCGTGGATCTTTTTCCTTGACACTGTGAAGTGCTCAACCCCTTAAGGACCGAGCTCTGATGCCAATTGAAAGTGTATGTGTGCACGAAAAGGGGGGGGTTGAATCGTGCAAGTTTTAAAAATTACTTCTTAAAACTTTTACTTAGAAAGTTGTTTTTACTCAGAAGGTAGGACTGAGAGTTTGCAGCGGAAATTGCTTTATGAGAAGATTAAGTTTCTGAGAACTTAGTCTTTCTGAGAAAGTTCCTTTCTGAGGAATTTTAAGAAAATGACTTAAGGTTTGAGTTTCTTAAAAGCTTTCTGGTTTAGATCAGTAAGGTTTTCACGACACCTCTTAATTAGACTCGTGGTAGAGTTTTTCTCAAAGATTTATGCAAGTAAAGAGCAAGAGAGAAAAGCTTAGCACAAGGAATTTTATACTGGTTCAGTTATAACCAACCTACTCCAGTCCTCAACCTTCAGTTGAGAGTTCTTAGATATTTTTCTTAATGTGCCTTCCCAGACAACACTGCCTTTACCAAGTAAAGAACTTCCACCACTTCACAACCCGAAGTGGATTTCCTTGCCTCACACTAGAGGACTTCCTTGCCTCCAACACTAGAGGACTTCCTTGCCTCACAACACTAGAGGACTTCCTTGCCTCACAACAGAGGACTTCCTTGCCTTAAACACTTAAGGACTTTGAACTTTGCCTCAAACACCAGAGGACTTAAAACTGCCTTCAAACAACGAAGGACTTAGCGTTTTTCGGAAGGTTGTTTTTGATTCGAAAACCAACTACTAAGATTAAGTTACAAACTTAATTTGACCCTTAGTAGACTTCTAGATTTAACTTACAAATGTAAGAATTTACACCAATTCAGAACTAGAAGATTTTTAAAAGTTAGAAGAACAATTTTTGTAAAAAATTGTCTTTCTGAGAAAGTTCTAAGTTTTCGCAAAATGATTTTCAATTCAACAGAGTTTTTGCACGTTTAATCAGGAGTTTTTTGCGCAAGAGTTTCGTCACATTGCTCTGGAATTGAACTCATATATATAGGCATCAAAGAGCCGCGAAATTAGAAGCTTTCACTTTGCTTATGTGGCTGTGTCCTTTTCAGAACGGCTCCCTGCTACAGTCAGCGCGAAATGAGGAACTTTTCAGAACTGCACAGTGCGCGTGTTCCCACTTCCCTGGCTAGTTGTAGCGAGCTTTCTGAGACTGCTTGCGATCCCCTGAGTCCAGACACTTGGTTGCTTCTGAGTCCAACTTTCTGAGAGTTGTACGGACTTCTGAGGCGAACCTTCTGAGGGAAGATCCTTCTGAGAACTACTAGTCGCAAGGTCTTTTGAGACCCTTCTGAGGCGACAGTGTTCTTTCCTCAGAAACATGTTTTCACCTTCTGCGCTTCTGAGACATCCTTTCTGATATCTTTTGGCGCTGTGATTTTATCAATTGATCTCGAGGCTACTTGATGTTTTGTCTTGGTCTTTGCTCATGGTATTGCAATAATTTAAAGCTTTCTGAGACACTTAGCGCACATATTAGCAAAACCTTAAGTAAAATTTTTATACTTATGGCTTACCTTGTTATCATTAAAACTTTCATAACTCTAAGAGAATTATGCCTAATTCTCTCAGAAGGGTTCTGGAGCTTACACTTGCTCCTTCATACTGGCTTCTACAAGAGAGGCAAGTCTTGCCCTCTTCATTTCTTCCTCTTCAAAGTCAGTTCCAGACTCTGAACTTGAGGGAAGTAGCACTTTCCTCTTTCCTAGCAAGGGTTGCACTTCTTCTTCCTCTTTGACGAGGACCGGAGCGTCGCTACTTCTCCGGTACTCGAGCAATTTAGAAAAGAAAAAGGAAAAGGGGGTTTAGTTTACCGAATCGGCAACCAAATACGCAGTATAAGGAAGCTGACTCGGGTCGTCTCTCAGAGGAAGCGCAGATAGGTGATTGGGTGAGCAGATTGTATGAGAAGGGGGTTGGAAAAGCGCATGTGAACAGTAGGTAGGAAATATAAATAACTAAGTTGCACCGGTGTTGGATGACACGATCGATACGGCTCTCCTATCCTCGACCCTAGTAATACGCTCAACTCCTAGCGTGTGGCACTCGTAGTGTAACTGTACTCTCCTAATCAGACCGAATAAACCTCTCCAATCTCACCAGGGGAATACCTAGGCGACTCGCTCACAAAACAGTTCGCGACTCGATATAGTGTGACACTATACGATGCCTAATTCCTCCACCGGCAATCAATCTATTAACACTCTCTAATCAACTAGGAACCAACGTCCAGAACAAGCGATCAATTCCTAATCAACCAACTAGCCTCAACATGCATCGACATCCTCTAAACCGAGAACTTAAACGCACACTCACAACTATCCTAGCCAACCACTCGACTAAACCGTACGAGTAAACTAGGCAATATAAAATTAGAGCTATATAGAGAAACTACACTAGGTGAATCACATATTACCTAGGGTCTCAAGTATTAACGAACCAAAACCGATAATCTACCCTACACCGAGACTAAAATTTAATTATACATAATAATTATTATTATAGCAACATAAAATTAAATAATCATAAACTAAATACGACAAGAAATTAAAATACTGAATTAAAATTATAAACTAGAATTAAACATAATAAAATTAAAGCAAATAAATACAAGCACATAAAATTAGAAGGCCAATACTTGGGTGAAGTGTGCAAATTTATTTTGATGAAGTGTGGTGAAGCCTGCCATTTAAACTTGTTAGTGGGACTATATTAAAAAGGTTATATTTGTAAAATTACCCTAAGTTCTCATCTTCCTTCACCCTCCTTTACCTTCCTTCCAGCATCCTTCCATTGATCCATTCTCCCTTCTTCAATACAGCACATTCAAATCACCTCCATCCCGTGAAACACCTTCCTCCAGTCAAACTACCACTCAATCGGCGATTTATATTTAATCTTGGTCGGAGCTATTGTGTTGTTTGGCGGCGGCTTGCGACTACACCCATGAAACATCTCCATCCCTTATACTTGGGTTTTGCTTTCGGGAGAGAGTTTTGTTGCTCGAGAACCGTCATTGGTCTTTGCATCGGCAAGATGGGTTGAAGCACATCTTGGTAGAGCTTCATAGGTGGGCATCACTTTTTCAATGGTAATGGTAAGCATTATTTTTTTTCGATAAGTAGGTGCTTGATCCCAAAAGGGAAAGCAAAAAGGATCGCACCATGAAAACAGGTGCAAGCAATATAGAACATGAATGATATCAAAAATAAATATGCTAACTGAGCCATTTAGTTGGCACAGAACAAACAAGTCCTTGTTTTTGTAATGTATTGTTTGCTTTGGTGGGTATGTGTGTGTTCTTGGAGATTATGAATTAGTTGGGTATATTCGGGCATCTTTATTTGTTATGTTTTATTTTGGGTTATTATCTCTTAATATTTTGTGAGTATCAAGTAATGGTTAATGACCTTTGTAATTGGTTGCTATTGGAGACTTTGATGCTCTGTTATGCTCTGTTGTGAAAGTCTGATGTTTAGGTATAGGAAAATAACACATAATTCAATTGTTTTTTACAATTAACACTCCACTCCATTTTTCTACTGAATTGTCCAACTTTATGATTCATTTCTCATCATAGCTTTTAAGACACAAATTTAATGTGAAATTCTAGGTACCTACCGGAACTGAAATGCTAATCAAGTGTGAAAAAATGAGTGACAATTTATGGCTAACGAAAGGTTGGAAAGAGATTTTGGAGCATGACTTGCTAGGACTATGATTTTTCATATCGATGGAGTTTGACGACCGAATGGCTTTTCAATTGAAGATCTACAACAAAAGAAATGAAGAAATTGACTACAGTGTTTTTGATGAGCCTATCACTCGACTAGGATAGACAGGGATATAGTAAAATTACTATTTTTGTTATGTTTTGTTAAGTGACCAATGTATGTTTTTATTTTTTGTAGTATGCTAATTATGTATTTTCTGCAAATTATTATGTAAAGACATCCTTAATCAACCCATGGATGAGAACATCTTGTTAAATTAATATCAATGTGTTTAATGTTTACTAAACACGCCATACCAGCAATTCTAAAAAATAATCAACAGTCAATGTATCTACTAACCAACAATTGTGGAAGAATAACCAACCAAATTTTCATTGTCCAATGAACACAAATTATGTATTTTTCACAATTTATCATATCAAAACTAGTTCAACCAGACATGAATGATAACATGTCCTATCTATAGAAATGTCATTATTGTTTAAATAATAGGATTTATCAACACTTTAAAAAAAAAAAACCAACATTCAATCTATCCACTAACCAACAATTGTGAAAAAATAACCAGCCACACCCTAATATTTAAATTAACACTCATTATCTATTTTTTAGAAAATTACCATACCATAACATTTTCAATCAACTATGGATGAGTACATTTTGTCCAATAAATAACAATATTGTTTTACTATACCAGGCACGATATACCAGTCGTTTAGAAAAATGACCAATATTCAATGTATCTATTAACCAGCATATGAGTAAAAATAACCAGCAAATAAGCAAATTTGTTATAAAGAACATTGATGTATATATTTTTGTTTGTCGATGTGGTTCATTACTTTTTGTTACTTTTTATTACTTTTTAGTAGTTTAGTCTATATTATTTGAGTATTTTATTTAGATTATTTAGGTGTTTTGAGTCATTTTTAGAAATTTGTTCGAAAACTGGTAGTTTGATTGAATTTTCATGACTTGTAGGTATTTGGAGCGCAATTTGAGCTACGAATTTTGGATGGAGTTGATTTCGATGTCATTGGAAAGATGCAGAGATAATCTACAACTTTGATGAAGATATCGGAAGTCAATTCTTGCATTTGGAGCCTCAAAAGTAGTTTGCAAGATAAAATGAAAGTGTTGTTCTGTTGGCGCCTAGCACCTATTTGGCAGAACCATTCCCAAATTCTGGCGCCCAGCGCCTAGCGCCTGCGAATTCCATCTAGTGATCTACATGCACGTGACTTCCATTCCTGATGAGTTTCTTGTGAGTTAATTCAAATTTAAAAAGGGAGTGAAGCCTTGAAACAGAAGATACGGAATTTGAGAGGGCCAAGGAATTGGATAAAGTCAGTTTTGAGTTTTAAAAGGGAGGCATTCAGGTGGATTCATTCACGCGGGTTCATACACTGAGACATATCAAGAACACACAGGAGGAAGAAAATAATGCTGGAACTTTGAGACAAAAATCAATAGAGATCAAGAATTGAGAAAAGCATTCAAGGAGATAAAAACTAGTTCAATCAGACATGAATGATAACATGTCCTATCTATGGAAATGTCATTATTGTTTAAATAATAGGATTTATCAACACTTAAAAAAAAACCAACATTCAATCTATCCACTAACTAACAAATGTGAAAGAATAATCAGCCACACCCTAATATTTAAATTAACACTCATTATCTATTTTTTAGAAAATTACCATACCATAACATTTTCAATCAACTATGGATGAGTACATTTTGTCCAATAAATAACAATATTGTTTTATTATACCAGACACGATATATCAGTCGTTTAGAAAAATGATCAATATTCAATGTATCTACTAACCAACATATGAGTAAAAATAACCAGCAAATAAGCAAATTTGTTATAAAGAACATTGATGTATATATTTTAGTTTGTCGATGCAGTTCATCACCTTCTGCAACCACCCATGCCTGAACCACCCACGCCTGAAGCCAAGCACCACCCAAGGATTTTTACAGCGACCCCTGAACCGAAGCACCACCCAAGGATTTTTGCAGCGACGCCTAAACCACTCACGCCGAAGCCATGCACCAGCCAAGGATTTTTGCAGCAACGGCGGCGGTTTGGCCGGATTTTGTCAAAAGCTCCGGCCTGTTTGAAGGTGTTTCGAAGAATGGAGAATGGAGATTCGAAGGATGGAAGAAAGGTGAGGAAGATGAGAGGTTGAGGTTATTTTACAAATATAACCTTCTCTAATATGAACCCACTAACAAGTTAAAGTGACAGATGTTGGCTTTAAAGAAGTGCACTTCACCACACTTCATTAAAATAAATTTGCCCACTTCACTGAAGTGCTGCCCAAATTAGAATAATTGAAATGTAATTAAAACTTTTAAGTATAAAAATATCTAAATTATTCTAATATACTACACTAGAATAAAGAAACAAAATTAGAGAGAAGTGTTATGTAGTGCTACGGGTGTGTTCCCCGGTATGTGAATTGTGTTTGTGCTCTCCCCTTCACCCATTTTATAATGAAGCATTGTGAATGCTCTTTCTATAGCCCATTATTGCAAGAGACAAATGTTTTCATGATTCAACCAGTTGCGTCTTGTGACTTTGCATCCGCTATCAATAAAACATATGGTTGTTGTGTTGTTGTTGTGTTGGCTTCTTGCTGTCGGGGTTTACTGGAGCTCGAGGTTACTGTCATGGCTCGAATGGAGGTCTCGGAGCTGCTGGCGTCGCGAGGATAAGACGCCTGCAGTGTTGGCCACGGGTGGAGGAGTTTCACGGATAAGGATGGTGCCACGATGATGATGATCATGATGACTTCGTGCTGCATGCCGCTGATAGCTGCGCTGTTGGTGGAGGGATTCGGTGCAGGAGTGGGGCACGTGAAGGGCTGTGCGTGGACGGCTGGGACGGAGCTGGTCTGCTGTCGTCACCTGATCTGGTCTGCCATGGCTGCTGCGCGAGGTGGAGCTGGTAGTGCGGAGGCTGCTGGCGTCGCGAGGAGAAGCTGCAGCTTGAGGAAGAACTGCTGCAGGAGGTGGTTGTCCGCGGATGTGGAGGGCGCCATTACTGGGTTCTTCGTGGCTGCTGTGTTGGGCGGCGCGGCCATAGATGCGGGCTTGAGAGCTTGATGATGATGATGTGGTGATGGTGCTGCACACGGAGATGGCGCCTGCTTCGTGGACGTCTGAGGTTGCTGCAGGAGGGTGGCTGGTTACGGATGGAAGTGGGCGCCGATTCTCGATGCTTGTCGGCGCCGGGCTTGGAAGTGTGTGATGGCTGTGTCGTGTCAACCATAAATTTAATTAATTTTTATAACCAAGTTCCCCTAATATAGTTTAGTGGAAACCAGGGTCGTCTCTCACAAGGAATGGCTAAGAGAGTAATACACAAGACTAGTTGTATGATAGGGTTGTCACGATTTGGGGGTTTTTGTGTGCAAGTTAATTAAATTGGAAAGAAATTAATAATAATAAAAACAGCGGTTTATGGGGGTGGAACATTCATTAGGGTGTCAATCATTGGCTACAAAAGAATGCATGAGTTGATTAATTACGCCGGAGTTAGATCTAACTCCTTTGTTGTGATTCTAATGATTAATTGCCTAGAATGAGATTAATTAGTGAGATCTCACCTTTAGTTCCACTCTCAACAATTATTTAAGCCAATCACATTAATCTAATTAAAGAGACTAACCATCCAATTAATTAATCATTACCAATTCCTAATATGCCATGCATCAATTAATCAACTAACACATAAACATATGCCCTATGATTAGCCAACTCAATCGAGTATCCAAGACAAAGGGGTTAAACACATAACTTAAGATCTCAAATTACATGTTAAGGATTGATAATGAAAACTTATGCAAGATTAAGATCAAAGCCTCAAAATACCCCAATGATGTTCACACCCACATAAACCACCAAGGGATTTAGCTACTCATGACAATGAATTAAAAGACAAGAAATTAAAGGAAATTAAACGCAAGTAGAAAGATAGAAAAACGATAACTGGATTAATAATAGAGAGTAACTTACAAACCCAAAAGGGCTGGACGAATAACGTTGAAATGTAAAGATGGAGCTAGAGCTAAAACTAGGAAAGCGGAAATCCTAATAAAAAAACGAATAACTCTAACTATGGAAAGAAAATAAGGATTGAAGAAGTGATCCTAGAAGGTGTGTGTTTCTGATGCATCTAGCCTTCTTTAAATAGAGTGGCAGCCTCCAAACCTTAGCTAATTGGGCCTCCAACTCGTGCAGATTAGGGTTTCTGCTGTGACAGAGTTGCGGCGCGGCGCTGGGGTCGCGGCTTACAGTGGCGCTGGAGCGCCAGCGTTGTGCACATGACTGGTTTAAATGAGCCACGCGCGCTACGGCGCTGGAGCGCTCGACGCTTGCTCTGCATTCCACTGCTCCGCTTCTTGCTCAGTTCCTGATGTCTACAGCTCCAGTAATACCTGTGACCTGCACTAAAAATACGAAATATCCAAGACCAAGTGCAAAGGTCATCCTTGAATTGTAAAAACATCATAAAACTTGTTATTTTGGCATTTATTTCTATTAAGCTCAGATTAATCTCAAGTTGAATTAAATACAATAAAGAGGCCAAAATAGAGCTGAGAATTGCATACAATTATCCAAATTAGGGGTATAAAATGTTGGTAAAAATCGTGTTATCAAATATCCCCACACTTGAACAATTGCATGTCCTCATGCAAAAGCAATGATTCCAAGCATCTCTTAGAGTATTGGCTAACACATCTAACACCTAAGCTAAGTCCTAAAAGAAAAATAAAATCTACAGATGATAGCAAGTTATTCAAAACAGCACACCTTGGTCAGATTTATACAATACCCTTGACATGTTATCAGTTGGCATCAAGAAAAGAGTATGAGTTAGGAGAATCAATTCATGTTATGCAAAGTTGGTTGAGTTGGCCGTCACCAGTGTGTTTCTCTCTCAATCACTCAGTGTTTTGGCTTAGCACTCAATTTGAATAATTCACACAAGTATTTACATTCCATAAATTTGCTATACTCCTAACATTGCAATTTTTACAAACATGGTGCATCAAGAGGTCTTTTCAGGGTTGTAACGGGGCTTGGGACAGGTATGACATATATGGGAAGTGGACTTAATTTCCAAAAAACTAAGATTTCATGGTTTGATTAATCCTAGATGACTTCTATTTCTACAGAAAAGATGGAGAGAGAAGAGATAGATAGAATAGAAATACCCAAGATTAATAACCCATAAATTCTTGTAATTATCATTCCCAATGTTCCCAAATATTTTCATATCAATTCCCAGGAACCCAACAACCTTTATTTGCAGGAATTCACATTTTTTTCTTGATTTTTTCGATTTTTTTTTTTTTGATACCTCATCTCAATTCCTTTGGTAATTAAAATGAGGTGGTGGAAAATAGCAAAGAACCACTTATGTACAAAAAGCTATCCTTACAACATATCCCAATACTTTGCACTTCATACCAGTGCTCAACTTAACCCAATTTCCCCACACTTAAGACCTTTGCCCAATAATCAAACCATGTCCTCCTAATTTCTCAAGGGATTTTTTTATTGTTTTTCTGGCCTTGGCTTGTAATGAGCTTAATAACAAAGAAGGGATAAAGGCTCAAATTGGCTACAAACAATTGGGAATTGTATATGGGTTGGCTATTTGGCTAAGTGGCTTTTAAATGCAAAACAAAATTATGCCTCAATCACATGCAACATGTATAAAATGCAAAACAAGAATCAAGCAAATTCAGGAATAACAAATACAAGTGTGTGTGTGCTCACAGAAAGAAAGTGATTAGTTGATACATGTAATCTGTAAAACCCCGACTTTTATTAAGTCCTAATTAAGTGAGATTAAGGGTAATTGACCTTGGTTAGGATTTAATTCGGTTTTGGTGGATAAGTTTCTTCTAGTCAAACCCTTATGTGTGACGTGATTTAAGTGTGTATATATGTGTTCATTCTATGCTATGTGAATTACGTGTGTAAATTATATGTCATGATAATTATGTGTATTTATGTGAGTGTTCATTGTGTGTGGGAGAGTATGTTGGATGCATATATGAGTTTTAATTGGTATTTAGATGATGCATATGGTTAGGAATGATCATATAAAATATTTATATGAGTTACATGATGTTATTAGATAATATTAGTGTTATATATTATTATTTATTTTATTTTATTTTATTTTATGTGTCTGTGTGTGTATTTTAATTTATATTTAAATATTAGAAAAATTATATGAGCATTATAGTATTATTTGGGGGGATTTGGAGTGTTTTAGTAATTTAAGTGACGGTGGGCCCCACAATGGCTCTTGACCTAGTCACTCCCTATATAAACACTAGTAACCCTCTCCAATTGAGAAAAACACTCTCCTCCTTCTTCTGAGCCGCCATAGCCATCTTTCTCTCAAGAGCTCCCTAAGCCATTGATACTCCAAACCACGAAACACCTATCAAACCTTACCCAATCCAGAAAATAAACTCATATTCTTAATCCTCTCATCAAGCCGGACCTTTTTACCGATTCCGTTTCTCCGTTTAGAGTCTCCGGCTTCACCGGACCGTTCGTGGGGCAAGAGAGAGAGGTTTCCAACGAGAGCAACGTCGGGAAAGGGTTTCTCTTTGCATATTTCGAAATTGTCTTCAAGAGGTAGGGGTTAGACATTCTATTTTCATGCATATTGATGATAATTTTATGAGATTAATGTGATGGTCGTTTATGCCTTACAAGATTAAAGTTAAAATTATGATACACATGATATATATATATATATATATATATATATATATATATGTGTGTGTGTGTACGAATGGCTTGATATATATATATATATATATATATATATATATATATATATATATATATATATATATGTACAAATGGATCACGCCATTCATAGTTTTTCATTCTTGCAGCAGCGTGAGCGTGAGCGAGCGCATATTATATATATATATATATATATATATATATATATATATAATAGTATATGTATATTACTATTACATATTATTATTACATAAACTTATACCTATTAGCATGTAAGTTAGTTAATAATAGGTAGATAACAGGTAGAAATAATAATAATAATAATATGATAATGATAGTAATACTAATAGGGAAGATAATAATAAAATATTAACCCTAATAATAACAATAAAAGAATAATACAGTAAGAACAACAACATGTATAATATATGATATGTAATGATAATAGTAATAGTAACAATAATAGTATAGAAGACAAGATTGATGGTGAATAAAATATAAGAGTTTACAAGATACTTAAGGGTAGAGTATAAAGTACAAGTAAAACTAGAATAAAGTATAAGTATGAAATAATAATAAAATAAACGAGATCATATGACATGAAAGATATAGAAGCATCGAGAATAATATTTATAAGTAGTTGTATATCATGTTTATTTGATAAGGAGTGGTATTTATTTATTCTCCATGATGTCAGAGTAAGTAAGTGAATGTGCTATGTTTATTCCATGATGTTAAAGAGTATAAATTGACATGTTTTTACCCTTTTATGTACCCTAATGCGTTCTACGACTTGTATAAATGTTATATATGAATTATGCATGATTTATATATGATTATATGAGCTATAAAATATGTTTATATGTATATGTAATTATTGTATGAGATGTTTATGATGAATGATTACATGATGAATATGCTATGTGATGATATATATTATGATGAAATGCTCTGAATGAATTAACTTTGTCATCCGGTAAAGGTTAAAAGATGTTCTGAAAGATACTCTGATGCTCTGAAATATCTCTGTTAACTCTGAAAGATTTGTGATAATTAAAAGACGTTCTGAAAGATCTCTGATACTCTGAAAGATTAAAATACCCTGTAGCCTTCAGCTTGTGATGAGAGTTGTAGGGAAGGGTGGCATCCTCGGCTGCAACTCCTTCACTTGAGGAAGGTGAACTGTACCCCCTCTTCCCCGTATGTTTTAGGATGAGCTCATACCTAGGGGCCGGATTGTAGGAGTAAGGATGGGAGGGAGGCTTTGCCATGTCTGACAGCTTCAAAGTAAAAGTTAATGATAAGATGCTCTGAAAGAAAGTTCTGATAAATGTTCTGTTATGTTATATTTTCCCTGATTGTGATAGAAGCACATAGTACACTACACACGGGCCTTTAATTATGATATGTTATATGAATTAATAAAATGGACAAGATGCACTTAGGTAAGACGTTCCGGGGAAAGATTGGTTTTCAACTTATATCCGAATTGAACTCATTCATGCTTCACTTATTTTATAATTAAACCCGGGGCGGCTTCCTCTACTGAGTCACTTCCCAGTGTTCACCCTATGTTTTTCCCACCTTTTAGAGGAGCAGACAGAGCAGGATGTCGGAGCACACGAGGAGCCCGTGCAGACTTAGTTTATGATATAGTTCCCTAGATATCAGAGACATGTTTTATTTCCTTATCAGATGTTATGACTTTTATGCTTCCGCTACGTTTATTTATTTATTATGTTTTCTGAGTCCGGACCTTTGTTAGCCGGCAGCTATTTATTTACTCATATTTATGGTGGAATCTCATAGGTCACAGTTTTTGGCTTATGGGGTGAGACCTAGTATTTATTTCATGTTTGTTACTTGATGAGAGTTATTTATATGATGTAGTATTTTCGTAGATGTTTGTATAGCTTATTATTATCGTTGTATTTATGCGCCAGGCCCTTATTTTCTATACCGCAAATGATTTTCGAAAATTGGCTCCCGCCTATTTTCCGCGTATTATATTTTAAATATAAAGATAAAGCATGATAACAGGAGGTAACCCTTATGAAATGGCCTAAAATGACTTAAGCATTAAGGGCTTTCTAGTAGGGTGTTACATTTTGGTATCAGAGCAGGTCTATCCTACAGGGCTTGGGGTAATGGACCTGTTATGCTATTATGGCATGTACGGTAGTTATATCATGCATATAACCTCTTATGTGTATTAGTTATGTGTTGAGGTGCATGATCGTTTTGCTGGAGTGTTAGAGTAATTGTGCATACTTAGCGTTGATATGGAGCCTGATCAACTCGATGTTCATTGTTTGTGTGCACAGGGACATGGCACCCAGCAGGCGTAATAGGGACGATACTGACGATCATGAGGAGAATGGGCAAGGAAGCGGGGTTTCGTCGGAGGCAGTCATGGAGATGGCCAGGGCCATGAACCGCATGGTGGACCACATGACTCAACAGCGCGCAGTGCCACCACCTGCGGGTAATGGCAGTTCCTATTTCGCTGACTTCAAGAGGGCCAATCCCTCTCCTTTTCCTGGCACTACGGATCCTTCAGTAGCTGAGGATTGGCTGAGGGGTATCGAGGACATCTTTACAGTGGTATAGTGTACAGAGGTGCAGAAGACACAACTGGCCACCTTCATGCTGCAGATGGAGGCACGTTCTTGGTGGAACGATGCTCGTCGCGCTTCTGACGTTGCGGGTGTAGCGGTCACGTGGGACATGTTTAAGGACATGTTCTACGAGAAGTACTTCCCGGAGACTGTTCGCCAGGACAAGGAAATGGAGTTTCTTGATCTCCGTCAGGGCACCATGACCATACCTGAGTACATCGCCAAGTTCGAGGAGCTCATTCGATTTTCAGAGATCTACCAGGCGAACCCGAAGGAGAGCTGGAAGTGCATGAAATTCTGTGCTGGGCTGAACCAAGACATCAAGAGGATGGTTAAACACATGAAGATCAGAGACTACAGAGAGATGGTGGACACCTGCAGGATTGTAGAGGAGACCAGCCGCCCAGTTGCACCGCAGAGGGTTGAGACTCAGAGGAGGAGTGCGGCACCTCAGCAGACCAGCCACACCGCCTCTGCTCGCTTTCAGCCATATGGTCAGCCACCTAGGACTCAGTCTCAGCCTCGACCTCTACAGCAGCAGCGCCCAGCCGCAGCAGCACCTCAGGCGTTACCCGCCCTACCATCATGTGCCACGTGCGGCAAGCCTCATGGCGGTGTCTGTCGCCTCGGTCAGAATACATGTTTTCGCTGTGGGAAGGCAGGCCATTATGTCAAGGATTGCAAGGTAGCAGGTCCACAGTCATCTTCTTCCTTTAGGCCACAGCACCAGGGACGTGTGTTCACAGTTTGCGCGGAGCAATCAGACGATATCATCGGGGTAAGCATTTATGTTTTGCTTGTTTGATTTGTTATGGTGATGACTAGCCTTAATCATCATTGTATGGGACCCATTTAGTACGAGAGTACGGTGGGAATTGTGTGATGCATGCCTAGGCCTGAAGCTGAGCTACTTGTAGTTTTGTTAAGGTCTAGTCAAGGTTTGTTAAGGATGGTTGACCCTGATTCAGAGTTGACTGTCCTGGCTAGTTAAACATGGATGGTTACTCTTCCCTGGTTGATCTTGGCCTCCACGTGTTTTCTTGTGTGTTAATCACACCCTTGTGTTGTTTTTGTGTTAGAAGTGTCGAATTTCGAGGACGAAATTCTTTTTAAGGAGGGGAGAAATGTAAAACCCCGACTTTTATTAAGTCGTAATTAAGTGAGATTAAGGGTAATTGACCTTGGTTAGGATTTAATTCGGTTTGGGTGGATAAGTTTCTTCTAGTCAAACCCTTATGTGTGACGTGATTTAAGTGTGTATATATGTGTTCATTCTATGCTATGTGAATTACGTGTGTAAATTATATGTCATGATAATTATGTGTATTTATGTGAGTGTTCATTGTGTGTGGGAGAGTATGTTGGATGCATATATGAGTTTTAATTGGTATTTAGATGATGCATATGGTTAGGAATGATGATATAAAATATTTATATGAGTTACATGATGTTATTAGATAATATTAGTGTTATATATTATTATTTATTTTATTTTATTTTATTTTATGTGCCTATGTGTGTATTTTAATTTATATTTAAATATTAGAAAAATTATATGAGCATTATAGTATTATTTGGGGGGATTTGGAGTGTTTTAGTAATTTAAGTGACGGTGGGCCCCACAATGGCTCTTGACCTAGTCACTCCCTATATAAACACTAGTAACCCTCTCCAATTGAGAAAAACACTCTCCTCCTTCTTCTGAGCCGTCATAGCCATCTTTCTCTCAAGAGCTCCCTAAGCCATTGATACTCCAAACCACGAAACACCTATCAAACCTTACCCAATCCAGAAAATAAACTCATATTCTTAATCCTCTCATCAAGCCGGACCTTTTTACCGATTCCGTTTCTCCGTTTAGAGTCTCCGGCATCACCGGACCGTTCGTGGGGCTAGAGAGAGAGGTTTCCAACGAGAGCAACGTCGGGAAAGGGTTTCTCTTTGCATATTTCGAAATTGTCTTCAAGAGGTAGGGGTTAGACATTCTATTTTCATGCATATTGATAATAATTTTATGAGATTAATGTGATGGTCGTTTATGCCTTACAAGACTAAAGTTAAAATTATGATACACATGATATATATATATATATATATATATATATATATATGTACGAATGGCTTGATATATATATATATGTACAAATGGATCACGCCTTTCATAGTTTTTCATTCTTGCAGCAGCGTGAGCGAGCGCATATTATATATATATATATATATATATATATATATAATAGTATATGTATATTACTATTACATATTATTATTACATAAACTTATACCTATTAGCATGTAAATTAGTTAATAATAGGTAGATAACAGGTAGAAATAATAATAATAATAATATGATAATGATAGTAATACTAATAGGGAAGATAATAATAAAATATTAACCCTAAAAATAACAATAAAAGAATAATACAGTAAGAACAACAGCATATATAATATATGATATGTAATGATAATAGTAATAGTAAAAATAATAGTATAGAAGACAAGATTGATGGTGAATAAAATATAAGAGTTTACAAGATACTTAAGGGTAGAGTATAAAGTACAAGTAAAACTAGAATAAAGTATAAATATGAAATAATAATAAAATAAACGAGATCATATGACATGAAAGGTATAGAAGCATCGAGAATAATATTTATAAGTAGTTTTATATCATGTTTATTTGATAAGGAGTGGTATTTATTTATTCTCCATGATGTCAGAGTAAGTAAGTGAATGTGCTATGTTTATTCCATGATGTTAAAGAGTATAAATTGACATGTTTTTACCCTTTTATGTACCCTAATGCGTTCTACGACTTGTATAAATGTTATATATGAATTATGCATGATTTATATATGATTATATGAGCTATAAAATATGTTTATATGTATATGTAATTATTGTATGAGATGTTTATGATGAATGATTACATGATGAATATGCTATGTGATGAATATGCTATGTGATGATATATATTATGATGAAATGCTCTGAATGAATTAACTCTGTCATCCGGTAAAGGTTAAAAGATGTTCTGAAAGATACTCTGATGCTCTGAAAGATTTGTGATAATTAAAAGACGTTCTGAAAGATCTCTGATACTCTGAAAGATTAAAATACCCTGTAGCCTTCAGCTTGTGATGAGAGTTGTAGGGAGGGGTGGCATCCTCGGCTGCAACTCCTTCACTTTAGGAAGGTGAACTGTACCCCCTCTTCCCCGTATGTTTTAGGATGAGCTCATAGCTAGGGGCCGGATTGTAGGAGTAAGGATGGGAGGGAGGCTTTGCCATGTCTGACAGCTTCAAAGTAAAAGTTAATGATAAGATGCTCTGAAAGAAAGTTCTGATAAATGTTCTGTTATGTTATATTTTCCCTGATTGTGATAGAAGCACATAGTACACTACACACGGGCCTTTAATTATGATATGTTATATGAATTAATAAAATGGACAAGATGCACTTAGGTAAGACGTTCCGGGGAAAGATTGATTTTCAACTTATATCCGAATTGAACTCATTCATGCTTCACTTATTTTATAATTAAACCCGGGGCGGCTTCCTCTACTGAGTCACTTCCCAGTGCTCACCCTATGTTTTTCCCACCTTTTAGAGGAGCAGACAGAGCAGGATGTCGGAGCACACGAGGAGCCCGTGCAGACTTAGTTTATGATATAGTTCCCTAGATATCAGAGACATGTTTTATTTCCTTATCAGATGTTATGACTTTTATGCTTCCGCTACGTTTATTTATTTATTATGTTTTCTGAGTCCGGACCTTTGTTAGCCGGCAGCTATTTATTTACTCATATTTATGGTGGAATCTCATAGGTCACAGTTTTTGGCTTATGGGGTGAGACCTAGTATTTATTTCATGTTTGTTACTTGATGAGAGTTATTTATATGATGTAGTATTTTCGTAGATGTTTGTATAGCTTATTATTATCGTTGTATTTATGCGCCAGGCCCTTATTTTCTATACCGCAAATGATTTTCGAAAATTGGCTCCCGCCTATTTTCCGCATATTATATTTTAAATATAAAGATAAAGCATGATAACAGGAGGTAACCCTTATGAAATGGCCTAAAATGACTTAAGCATTAAGGGCTTTCTAGTAGGGTGTTACATAATCGCATTTAAGGCTCAAATCTCACAGGTAATCCAACCAACCAAACAGAGATAACACAAACAATTCAAACTCATATTAGATAATCATGCCAACATTCTTGAGTTAAAATCAAAGGGTAAAGCAATTTCAGACCAAAAGGTGCTATAAAGAAAACTAGCCAATCATCTACCTAAAAACACATAAAAACAAAAGAAAGGAAAAGAAAAAGATTTAGGCATGAAAATATTTACAAAAGCCAAATTTCTACACCCTCCCAACACTTGAATGAGACACTGTCCCCAGTGTCAACAATTAAAAGAACAGAGAAAAGGGGTATAGAAAAGGACCTGTAGAGGACATGACTGTCCAGGGGCCGCTGGAGCGTGGGGCGCGTGCTACGGCGCTGAGGAAGTATTTCGCGAGCGCTAGAGCGCGTGGCAGGCGCCAGAGCGCAGGTCCTCTGCAGAATCCAGGACAGCTGATGTACTGCGAAATTCTTGTCATTTGACCAACTAAACGAATGAAAATTTAAGACTAATACATGAGGAAACAAAGAAAGGAACCTATCTAAGTGCAAAAAGTAAAATTTGGTGGGTTGTCTCCCCCAAGCACTTTGCTTTAACGTCCCTAAGTTGGACGTTTGGTCAGCCCCTCTCAGGGTGGGTTATGCTTGAATTGATCTAGGACCTTCCACCATGGTGTCCCTTCCATACCTCCACCGGGATCCCATGAGAAGTGAACCACTCCAAAGAGAATGATCCCTTTCTTATTTCGGGACCCAAGTGTTTTGATCCTTAATTTGTCCCTTCAAGCACAACACCCGCTCCTGTAAAAAGCATCCCTAAAACAAACAAAATCAAGTGAGGAGGGATGAAAGTCCTCACAAGATGGGTTAGAGAAAACATAATTTAAATCAGTTAGTTTCCAAAACTTTTGAGCTTGAGAAAATACCGACACCCCACAAAGGGTAAGGAGTTGGGTATCAGTCTCGAGACAAGCGTACTCATGAGGCCCAAGAGCAAATGGGAAAGGTCCCAATGGTTGCCTTTAAACAACAGGGGATGAGGTGGTAGAATCCATGACTTCCTCCATCTTGCATGCCTCGTCAATTCCTCCTAGTGATGAAATCTCTGCAGCGACTCCAACACTCAAAGAACTTTCCTCCGCAAACACGGTCTCCAGCACGGTACTGAGTAAGGGTAGAGGGTCCTCATAGACTATCTCCACATCGGAGTCTTCCTCGACTTCCCCAGATAATTCTTCCACCATGGCCTTCAATGTTTCCCAATCCAATTGCTCAAAAGCATAATTATCTTCAACAATAGGGAACTCTGGTTCCTCTTGTGATGGTGAATGTGGAGGTGAAGCTGGTGGTGGTAAAGAAGGTGGTAATGGAGAAGGTGGTGGTGGTGATGAGGTGGCCTGCGTTCTCAATTGTTGGAGATCCTCTTCTATGCACAAAAGTGCTTGCCGGTTTGTCATGAGCACTTCAAAGATTTGTCTCATCATGGAGCTTTCAGTATCATCGCAAGGAGTAGACGGTGCAAGAGGCGGAGAAGGTTGTGGTTGGTAGAATGGTTCAATGGTTGGTTGATCAAGGTATTCGGTTGGGTATGGGTAAGGATTAGGCTCATGGTATGTGTATGGAAACGGTTCAATGTAGGAGGGTGGTGGTGGGTCATTATATGGCTGGTAGTAGGGGTCAAAGGATGGGTATGGTTCATAGTATGGTTGAGGGTATGGTGTTTGGTGAAGGTTTGAGGGTAATGGTGGCACTTGCATCTCACTGCTTGGTTGATAACCTGCAAAACCATGGAAACTAAAATCTTGGAGACTAAAATTGGGGTTAGTGTTCATTTTAGTCTAGAAAAGAAAGAAAAATGAAAGAAGAAAACAATAAAACATGTTGCAGAATGACGAACGACCGCTCGGGCGGTCCAAGGCGCTGGGGCGCGCTCTGACTCGGCGCTAGAGCGCTACCTGGGCGCTCGGGCGCTCGTATCGACGCAGAACTTTGCTGTTCAGCGAACAACAAGTTCCATGGATGCAAATGCTAAATGTAATGCAATGTACAGATGCAATATGCAGTATGCTATGTAATGCAATGCAAAAATAAATAAAATCTTTTTGTTGTTTTTATTTTTCAGAGAAACAAAGAAAAACGATTATGTACAATATGCACAAATCACACAACTAGAGCTAAAACTAGGAAAGCGGAAATCCTAATGGAAAAAACGAATAACTCTAACTATGGAAAGAAAAATAAGGATTGAAGAAGTGATCCTAGAAGGTGTGTGTTTCTGATGCATCTAGCCTTCTTTAAATAGAGTGGCAGCCTCCAAACCCTAGCTAATTGGGCCTCCAACTCGTGCAGATTAGGGTTTCTGCTGTGAAAGAGTTGCGGCGCGGCGCTGGGACGCGCTACGGGTGCTGGAGCGCCAGCGTTGTGCACGTGACTGGTTTAAATGAGCCACGCGCGCTGAGGCGCGCGCTGGAGCGCTCGACGCTTGCTCTGAATTCCACTGCTCCGCTTCTTGCTCAGTTCCTGATGTCTACAGCTCCAGTAATACCTGTGACCTGCACTAAAAATACGAAATATCCAAGACCAAGTGCAAAGGTCATCCTTGAATTGTAAAAACATCATAAAACTTGTTATTTTGGCCTTTATTTCTATTAAGCTCAGATTAATCTCAAGTTGAATTAAATACAATAAAGAGGCCAAAATAGAGCTGAGAATTGCATACAATTATCCAAATTAGGGGTATAAAATGTTGGTAAAAACCGCGTTATCAGTGTGGCGTTGGGCGTGGGGGCTGCTCTGCGCGGTGCTGGAAGGAGCTTGATGATGATGATTCCTGATGCAAATACATACAAATATATAACATACACATGTATAAAATACACATATATTATTACATAAAGCACATAAACATTATGTATACTTAAATTAATATAAATTCTATAAATACACTATATATATATAGAGAGAGAGAGAGGAGGGATATGTTTACAAGGGTTCTAACTTTTTATTGAATATATTTTTTTCAAAATCTACCGTTGGATTGAAAGCTCATATACTATAAATCATCCGTAGTAAATTTTACATTAATCAGAAATCATTTGATACATTTTTTGTATGTCTATAAATTGACGTAATAAATAGTTCGCAAATGTGTGTAACTTAGAATACTTTGATCACAATCTCATAGTTGTTCAATTTATTTGAAATTTGGCACATACAAACACTTCCATATGTAATTGTAATTCAACGATTGGATCGACAAAAAATAAATTCTATTAAAAGTTATTGAAGGTGTAAGTGTACTAAATCTTACACCGATGTCAAAGTATCCATCCTCATATATATATATATATCATATCTTGTATACACACATTTAATAATAACAATAATAATAATAAGTAATATATATAGGGTACAAACTTATAAATACACCTATAAACATGTAATTGCATTAATCATCGTCATTAACTTCTCTTTGATTATAAAGTTTCCCCATAATAATTAGTTACTAAAATAAAAAATATTAAAATTAGTATCTCGCAATTAGGAACTCAATTAATGTCACAAAATGGACACAATTATGCAATAATCATTTTAACGAACCAAATGAGAAGTTAATTATAAAAATTAGTTAATTGCACAAAAGTTATAAATATTTAGAATGCAATAAGATAAATATAAAGGATAAAAATACACAGAATTTCGTACTTACCACTCTTCTTCGGAAGCTTCAAAGTTTAGCTCTTGAATTGTGAGAAACTTTCTCACAACAACTACTCTTTGTGACCTCCTCAAGGGAGTTGTAGTTGTTTCATCATTCTTTCCTTTCTCTTTCTTTTCTTTTTTCTGCTTCTTCGGAGACTTCTCTTTTTTAGTTAGAGGTTTTTTCTTATTTTCTTTCTTGGGAGCAGCAACTGCTGTAACACCCTACTAGATAGCCCCTAGTGCTATAGTCATTTAGGGTCATTTCATAAGGGTTACCTTCTGTTATCATACTTATACTGGTTTTTAAAATACTTGTACGCGGAAAATACATGGGAGAATTTTTTCGAAAAACGTTTGCGGAATATAAACATAAGGGCATTGCGTATAATATAACGATAATATGTGACACATGATGTAGTCTGAATAATACCTCATAAAATAAATAGAAATAAACAAACATAATCTCCCCAAACATACAATCAAGAAAGTAAATAGTAATAGTACGTGTCATCTCATGAGCCTAAAACTGAGACCCATAAGACTCCACGAATACAACCCATAACTGAAAGGTAAATACCGGCTAACATATGTCCGGACTCAAAGTAAATACAAATAAATGCTAACATATGAAATAAACATAATCCATAACGTAATAACGGGAACTGATAAGTCTAGAAATAAATAAGCTGCATAAAACTAAAGCTGCGCAGGCTCCTCATCCGCTCCTGTGTCCTGCTGAACCTCATCATCTAAAATGGGGGGAAAAACGTGGGGTGAGTACTGGGAAGGAACTCAGTAGGGGAGCCGCTCCGGGTTTGTTAATAAAATCGGTGTAACATGAATGGGTTCAATTTCAGTTATAAGTTCTAAAATCATCTTTCCCGGAACGACTTGCCTAAGTGCCTCTTGTTCATTTTACATCATACATACATTATACGTAATTACATCCTTCGTGTGTGTACTCTACGTGTCATCTAGTCATATAGGGACAACTTAATCAAATATCGTGCTATGTTCTCTGACACTTTACTGGACTGTAACTCATTATCACTTTATCACTTATTGTGTCTTATGGCCTATCCACCCTCCTGTAACCTCCGCTGCACCGACCCCTAAGCATGAGCTCATCCTAACGAAATAGGGAAAAGGGGAATATTCACCAACTGCAAGTGAAGGACCTGTAGCGCCGAGGATGCCAACCCCCTCCTACAGTCTCTCAATCACAAGCCGAAGGCTACTAAATTATCTTTGCGCCACCCAGTGACGTCTTAACAACATACATGCGCCACCTAGTGACGTCTCAGTTCACAACACATAACATGTACATTCATCACATAACTCACATAAACATATATTATCATCATTTATCTCATATAAACATAACATATCAACACAACATCATCCAAACATCATTTAAACTTGCATACAATTCATGATTAACTCATATATATCATCCATACTAGTTGTAGAACGCATTAGGGTACATAAAGGGTCAAAATGGTTCATTTTCGCACAAACAGCACTGTTGTAATCGATTACACGGGCTCGTAAGCGATTACTGTAATCGATTACACAGACTGGTAATCGATTACTGTAATCGATTACGCAGCTCTGTAATCGATTAACAGAGAGCGTCGTTTTCTCGCGATTGGAAATTCAGACATCGTAATCGATTACGAACCCGTGTAATCGATTACGACGTCGTGAAACACGATTTTGGAGTTCCAAAAACACGATTTTCAATAGCCATTGGCCAAAATATGAACCCAACATCGTCCCAATCGATAGAAAACATAGCCATACTATTAAGAAACATAAAAATACTTTTAAAACGCTTCTCAATTCATAAAACCCCTTTCTTTTTCAAAACCAATTTCATAAATCAACCCTTTCATGAACCCTAATGGGAAAAACAACGTACAACATTCAAACTTCATTAATTTACCAACAATTATGCAATTACATAACGTTTAGAATGCCTAACCCCTACCTCTTGATGACAATCCTTGTTTTTAAACGGAATCCTAGTTTCACGAACGGACCGACTCCAACGATGACCCTTCCCGGAGAAAAGCAACCGGTAGAAACGTCCGGCTCGGTGAGAGGATCAAGAATATATAATTATTTTTGGGATTGGGTGAGTATTTGTGGTTGTTTCTTGACGTGGAATGGCTATGGCTTTGAGAGTTCTTGAGAGAGAAAGCTATGGAGGCTCTGGGATGATGAGAGAGAGTGTTTCTGACCAAATGGGGTGGAAATTAGGGTTTACTTTCATATATACTGAGCTAATAGGGTTTAAGAGTCATCGTGGGGCCCGCCCGTCACTTAAAACTTCCGAACACTCATTCTGCGCGCTGTGTAATCGATTACATCGAGATTGTAATCGATTATAGGCCTCCGAAAAAGCCCAAATCTGAAATTTGACTTGCTGTAATCGATTACCAAGGGGCTGTAATCGATTACTAGGCACGAAAAATGCCCCAAAACACTTCCAAAGTGTCTCAACTCATATAATAACATTCATACACTCATTATAACTCAATGTAACATCAAAGCACACATAAATACTCATAAAAACACATAACATAGATATTTAAAACTAGGGGAAACATGCTCACTCAATCCAATTAAGTTCCAATTAAAGTCCATTACCCTTAATTTCCTTTAATTATGACCTAATAAGGATCGGGGTGTTACATTTCTCCCCACCTAAAAAGAATTTCGTCCCCGAAATTTGTACCTGCAAACAAGGATGGAAACTGGCGACGCATCTCGTCCTCCAATTCCCATGTGAAGTCTCCTAACCGACCTCCGCCCCAAGCCACTTTGACCAAAGGCACATCCTTCCGTCTTAACCTCTTTACACTGCGGTCAACGACACTCATAGGGGGCAACTCAAAACACAAATCGTCTCTTAGTTGTACACTTTCCGGCTCTAAGACATGACTAGGATCGGAGATGTACTTCCTCAACTGAGAAACGTGGAAGACATCATGCAAGTTTGAAAGACTATGAGGTAAGGACACTCGGTAAGCGACTGACCCGACACGACTCAAGACCTCGAAGGGACCAAGGTACCTAGGGCTAAGCTTCCTAACTTTCATGGCTCGTCCTACACCTGTCGTAGGGGTAACTCGCAGAAAAACATGCTCGCCTACTGAGAACTCTAAGGGTCGTCTCCTCTGATCGGCATAGCTCTTCTAGCGGCTCTGGGCCGCGAGCATCCTCTCCCTAATCCTCTTCACCTGCTCATCTGTCTCCCTCACAAGGTCGGGACCTAGAACACTCGCCTCACCTGGGTCATGCCAGCATAGGGCTGATCTACACTTCCTCCCATACAAAGCCTCGAAAGGCGCCATCCCTATACTCGCCTGGTAGCTGTTATTGTAGGAGAACTCTATCAAGGGCAACAACTTATCCCAACTCCCAAGACCATCCAGCACACATGCCCTCAACATGTCCTCCAGAGTCTGAATAGTCCTCTCCGACTGACCATCCGTCTGTGGGTGATATGCCGTGCTCATGCTCAACTCCGAACCGAGCGCTTTCTGGAAGGCTCTCCAGAAACGAGACGCGAACCTCGGAACACGATCCGAGACTATCGTCATCGGCACACCATGCAGCTTCACCACCTCCTGAACATAGATCTCTGATAACTTCTCCAGAGGGTAGGTCATCCTGATCGCCTGGAAGTGAACTGACTTGGTCAGCCGATCAACGATAACCCACACCGTGTCGTGCCCTGCCTGAGTCCTCGGCAACCCGGACACGAAGTCCATGGATATGCTCTCCCACTTCCACTCTGGCACACTCAGTGGTTGTAGCAGTTCTGGCATCCTCCTATGCTCCGCCTTCACCTTCTGACACACCAGGCACTTACTAACCCATTCTGTCACGTCTCTCTTCAGTCCCTGCCACCAAAACATCTTCCTCAAATCCTGGTACATTTTATCAATCCCAGGATGAATGGTGAAATGGCTCTTGTGAGCCTCCTCCAGAATCGCCCTCTTGAGGTCACCACTCGCAGGAACGCACACCCGTCCTTCAAACCTCCATAAGCCGTCTCCGTCCACCGCAAAACCCTGCAACCTTCCCTCGCAAACAACCTTCAACACCTTCCTGAACTCCTCGTCCTCCTGCTGCGCTCTCGCTATCTCCCACAGAAAAACACTCGACACCTGAAGATGGCTCACTCTCACACTGGTGGGGGTAAGGGTAACTCCTAGGTCCAGGTTCCTAAACTGCTCTATCAGCTGGGCCTCTCTGACCATCATGTGGGCTACGCTCACCGTCCTACGACTTAACGCGTCCGCAACCACATTCGCCTTCCCTGGGTGGTAGTTCAGCTCAAAATCATAATCCTTCAGGAACTCCATCCAGCGCCTCTGCCTCAAGTTCAGCTTCTTCTGATCAAACAGATACCTGAGACTCTTATGATCAGAGAACACCTCGAACCTGACCCCATACAGGTAATGTCTCCACATCTTCAGATCAAACACCACTGCCGCAAGCTCCAAGTCATGAGTCGGGTAATTAAGCTCGTGTGGCTTCAACTGCCGTGAAGTCTTCATTATCTTTGCGCCACCCAATGACGTCTTCATTAACCACGCGCCACCCATTGACGTCTTAACAACATACATGCTCCACCCGGTGACGTCTCAATTCACAACACATAACATGTACATTCATCACATAATTCACATAAACATATATTATCATCATTTATCTCATATAAACATAACATATCAACACATCATCCAAACAGCATTTAAACTTGCATACAATTCATGATTAACTCATATATATCATCCATACTAGTTGTAGAACGCATTAGGGTACATAAAGGGTCAAAACGGTTCATTTTCGCACAAACAACACTGTTGTAATCGATTACGCAGCTCTGTAATCGATTAACAGAGAGCGTCGTTTTCTCGCGATTGGAAATTCAGACATCGTAATCGATTACGAACCCGTGTAATCGATTACGACGTTGTGATACACGATTTTGGAGTTCAAAAAACACGATTTTCAATAGTCATTGGCCAAAATATGAACCTAACATCGTCCCAATCGATAGAAAACATAGCCATACCATTAACAAACATAAAAATACTTTTAAAACACTTCTCAATTCATAAAACCCCTTTCTTTTTCAAAACCAATTTCATAAATCAACCCTTTCATGAACCCTAATGGGAAAAACAACGTACAACGTTCAAACATCATTAATTTACCAACAATTATGCAATTACATAATGTTTAGAATGCTTAACCCCTACCTCTTGATGACAATCCTTGTTTTTAGACGGAATCCTAGTTTCACGAACGGCCCGACTCCAACGATGACCCTTCCCGGAGAAAAGCAACCGGTAGAAACGTCCGGCTCGGTGAGAGGATCAAGAATATTAAAATATTTTTGGGATTGGGTGAGTATTTGTGGGTGTTTCTTGACGTGGAATGGCAATGGTTTTGAGAGTTCTTGAGAGAGAAAGCTATGGAGGCTCTGGGATGATGAGAGAGAGTGTTTCTGACCAAATGGGGTGGAAATTAGGGTTTACTTTCATATATACTGAGCTAATAGGGTTTAAGAGTCATCGTGGAGCCCGTCCGTCACTTAAAACTTCCGAACACTCATTCTGCGCGCTGTGTAATCGATTACATCGAGATTGTAATTGATTACAGGCCTCCGAAAAAGCCCAAATCTGAAACTTGATTGGTTGTAATCGATTACCAAGGGGCTGCAATCGATTACTGGGCACGAAAAATGCCCCAAAACACTTCCAAAGTGTCTCAACTCATATAATAACATCCATACACTCATTATAACTCAATGTAACATCAAAGCACACATAAATACTCATAAAAACACATAACATAGATATTTAAAACTAGGGGAAACATGCTCACTCAATCCAATTAAGTTCCAATTAAAGTCCATTACCCTTAATTTCCTTTAATTAGGACGTAATCAGGATCGGGGTGTTACAACTGCAGCCTCTGAAGACTTCACTTTTACTGTCCCCACCTTATGAAATCAATTTCTTCCCTAATTCCCTCTTCAAAGCCCTTAGAAGCTTTATCTTTGTAGTACTTGTTCTATATATGCCTGAATGTGCCCCAAGAATAGAAATTGTTTGGCTTAATGTAGAGGTGAGCATCCAAAGGAAATCTTACATGTTCTAAGATTCGTGTGGGAGGTCCAGCATATGGTAAGCTAGTTGTTCTTCTCTTGGAGGAATCAACATTAATCAGCATAAAATCCATAATGAGCCTTGATAGCTTTACTTTTTTTTCTTGCTCACAAAATAGTAGAGCAACATCAAATCCATGCTCTGGAAGTGGTTTGGACTTCCAATCCTTGGTAATAGGCATTCCCTCACAAAGCTGTGAGCATAACGAACCTCCAAAGAAAGGTATTTTGGATCCACCTCCCTCAACTTTAGATCAGACCTTCCAATAAGGATGTAAACCACCTCTATCTACTGCCTATGGTCATTCTCGTACCATGTAGGATCTGAGTTGATGTCTTTCCCATTTTGAGAAATATGAAGTGCCATTCCCACATCCCTTTCTGTGATTAAGATGAGATCGGAGCCAATCTGGCTTCTGAGATTTCCATCTGAATTAGCTTTTAATTGAGAAAAGAAGGCTTTTAAGACATTTGGGTAGACAACGTCTTCAATTGAAAAGCTTTTCAGCCATCCCTCATGAGCATTCATCATCTCAGTTAGGCTTGGGAGTTGGCTTAAGACAGCTCTGGCCAGTACTCTGCCCATGGTGATGGGGCGTGAGGTGAAATGATCAGCAAAATGTTTTTGCTTCTCATATCATCAAGATACATATTGGTGAGGGTTATTTTGGTTATCTCATCAATTTTAATTCCACTTGGATTGGCCATTTCTAAGAGAGTGAAGAAATTTTGGTAGTTGCAGAGAGGAATGAAAAATAGAGTATGAAGAAGACGAAACAGAGTGTATGAAGAATGAGGCAATTTGTACGCTTTCGTAAAGTGTTTTAGGTTTGGGTAAGAGAGGGTATTTATAGGGTGTGTTTCGTGGGATTAGTGGTTAGATTTAGTGGAGAGTGTGGTGAGAGGGAAAAAATTGTTGTGTATTAAATGTAATCGTTGTAAAATGAAAGGACTCTATTAATAATTGTGTTAATTAATTTCTCTCTTGTAACTGGAGAAAATTAATTTCCACGTGGGTAATTTTATTAGGGGTGGATAATTTTTGCTTCTGAGCATAAGGTGTGATTAAGCCTTTGAGCTTTTAGCTTCTGAGTGAGTCAATACATTTAGGCTGAGTTTGGTAAAGTTGTGGCTCTTGAAAAGCTACTCATCTTCTTGGGCTCTCAAAAAGCTGCTTTTAGAGAGCCATAATAGTACCGTTTGATAAAATTATACAAAAATTGCTCTCAATAAGCATAAGTCATCATTATAATGTTTGGTAAAATAGTATAAAGTTTTTAAGTTTGCAAAATCTATCCTCTGCAAAAGGTTTCATGAAAATATCTGAAATTTGATTTTTAGTATTTATAAATTTGATTTCAATGTCACCCTTTTGGACATGATCTCTAATAAAATGATATCTAATATCAATATGCTTAGATATATAATGTTGTATAGGGTTTTTAGCAAGATTTATAGCACTAGTATTATAACAATTTATAAGAACTTTTGTGTACCTCCAGTTGTAGTCTTGGAGTTGGTTTTTGATCCATAGCATTTGTGTGCAACAATTAGCTTATGAGACAATGGATAAAACAATGGTATTTTTTATTTTTGCATGAGCAAGTGATTAGACATTCACCAAAGAATCAACAACATGCACTTGTGCTTTTCCTATCAATCCTATCTCTAGCATAATCAACATCATGAGCATAATCAACATCATGATGCCTTGGTATTTTTAGTTAATTTTTAATATAGTTTTCTAATGATTTATGTCAGTTTTTTTAATATTGTGTGTGTTTTAGATTAATTTCATTAGTGTAGACTTGATTTGAATTCCTTGAACTATATTACGTGTTTGGTATTTCTTTGTTGTTATTTTTTAGGAATTTGTCCAGTAATTAGTTGCAGAAACGAAGTCGCAGGAAGGATCTGAGGCGCTCCGCGCCCCAAGAAGAGCCGTGTCGCGTGCCCCGCGCTTGGAGGATGCCCCTTGCCTCGGAAACAGAACCGAACCAAGGAGGCGCGGAAGTAAGGCGACTCGCACCCGTGGACCAAGCTCCGCCCCCGACCTTCACCAGCGCCCTAGCGCCCCGCGCCCGACCAGGCACCCTGCAAGGTGCCCCGCGTCCCATTTCGCAAACCAGCGCCCGAACTGGACTACCCTCAGGCGCATTGCGCCCTTTGCACGATGTGCGCCCGATTGTGGATCGCTCTCCCACGCCCAGCGCCAGACCCTGCACGCCGCGCCCCAGCTGGACTCAATCAGGCGCCTCGCGCCCTTGCCCTGCGCCCCGCACCTCTCCTTCTCCAGGCGCCTCACGCCCGTGACCTGGACTGCTTCTCACGCTCCATGACTGCTTCCCCGATCGGGTCAAGCTTGGAACTCCTCAGGCGCCCCGCTTCCGCTGCTACGCCTCGCGCCATCAAGACAAATTAATTCAAGCGCTTCGCGCCTCTGTCACGTGCCGCGCTAGTTCCACAATAATTCATGATATACTGCATGCTCAACTTTGATGGAAAAATACATTCATATATCTGCAATTTAATTGAGATTTGATTTGGATTTGAAATAATTTAGTCCTAGGGTAATTTCTCCTGATTATATATAGGAGAGATCATCGAGAATAGGATTGGCAGAAGAACACAGTGGTTTTAAGGATTCAGAGTATAATTATTCGTGGGGTACAATGTCTCTTACTCTTTGTGTTTTTGTTTCTTTGATTATAAGTAGCTAAACTCTTTGTTAGGGTGAGGCGATCAGATTATTATGAGTTAATCTTATGTTTGTGTACCTTTGAGTTTTATTATTTCAAGCAATTACCTTATTCGTATTGTGTTGTTTTGAGGATTGGGAAATCATTTTTCAACTTATCTTGGATTCATGTGTTTATTTTGGAAAATAAATGTGTGAATTAGCTTGAGGTAAATTGCCAGGAACATTGATGTCTAGGGATAGAATCAAGGTTTTTGTGAACTTTGAATCAGTAACAGAGCTTAATCTTTTCTATGTGATAATTTGATCAAGGGATTGACTAATTGTTCATAGAAAAAGTGTTAAATTACCAAGGGATTGGAATTGACAACTTAGGATTCGTTTATTGAATTGATATTTTAAACTTTTACTAATTCAAAAAGTACGTGAACCCCAATACCCTAACCTTTTATTGATTGAATTTTCTCTTAAACTTTTACTGCAATTTTACATTCTACAGTTCCCGAATTCATATTTTTGTTTTCATTCATTACAATCTATTTGATTCGTCTAATTAGAAACCTATTCTAAGAAATGTTTGCTCGGTTCTTTAATCCTCTTGGGAACGATACCCACTCACCGTGGTTTTATTACTTGTACGATTCGGTGCACTTGCCGAACCTCTATCACATCACAATAGCCAATTACTTCAGAACTACGCTTTCTTATACCAGAGGCTAAGATTAGTAATACTACTAAATATCCAAGTATTCTTTTCGCAACAATTAAATGAGACTATTTAGGATTAGATTGAAATCGTGTACAAATTCCTACACTAAGATATGAGATATAAAGAAGGTACTTCTATTTCTGATCATTTGAGTGAATTTCAAGGTGTATTTAATCAGTTGTCTAGCATGGGTGTTAAATTTGAAGATGAAATTTTGGGACTTTGGTTGTTAAATACTCTTCCTGATTCTGCTCCTGGTGGTATTGTGACTATGGATTTTGTAAAAACTGCTGTTTTAAATGAAGAAGTCAGAAGACAGACCAACATGTATCCTCTTCACAGTCAGAAGTTTTGTTTACTGAAAATAGGGGAGAAGTAAAGGCAGAGACTTAGGAAATGGTCAGAGAAGCAAAAGCAAGCACAAAAGTAAATCAAAGTCCAAGTACAAAAATTATGAGTGCGACTACTGTGGTAAAAAGGGTCATCTTCAGAATTTTTGTTACAAGCTGAAGAAAGACAAAGGCAAGAAGAAAGAAAAGAATGATGAGAATGATGATCGTGTTGCTACCACTTCTGGAGATGATCTTGTTATTGTTTGTGACAAGAATTTAATTAATGTTGCTTGTGATGACTCTAGTTGGATTGCAGATACAGGTGCCAGTTATCATGTGACATCAACTAAAGAATTCTTTTCATCCTACACTCCAGGCAATTTTGGCGTGTTGAGGATGGGAAATGAAGACACTTCAAAAGTGATTGGTACATGTACTATTTGTTTGGAAACCAACATTGGCACCAAGTTAACTTTGAATAATGTCAAGCATGCACCAGATGTACGGTTGAATCTACTTTCCACTGGTACTTTTGATGATGAAGGTTATGTCAATACTTTTGGTGGTGGTAAGTGGAAACTCTATAAAGGTTCTATGGTGATGGCATGAGGTAAGAAGTGTTCTCGTTTGTACTGGATGAATACTTCTGTTTTTATTGATGACATAAATGTTGTTGATTATGATGGTTCATCAGATTTATGGCATAAGAAGCTTGGTCACATTAGTGAGAAGGGGTTAAACTCTTTGGTCAAGAATAATTTTATTACAGGTGTGACTTGTGCTAAATTGAAGAAATGTGCTCATTGCTTGGCTGGGAAACAGAACCGGATTGCTTTTAAGAGTCATCCTCCTTCTAGGAAATCAGAGTTGCTTGAATTGGTCCATTTTGATCTTTGTGGTCCGATGAGGACAAAGACCTTTGGTGGTGGACTTTATTTTGTTACTTTTATCGATAATCATTCAAGGAAGCTTTGGGTTTATGTTCTGAAATCTAAAGACCAGGTACTCAGTGTTTTCAAACAATTTCAGGCTTCCACTGAGAGAGAGACAGGGAAGAAACTGAAGTGTCTCCGCACTGGTAATGGTGGCGAATTTATTGGACCTTTTGATGATTACTGCAAGGAGCAAGGCATTGGACACCAGAAGACACCCCCGAAGACTCCTCAGCTCAATGGCTTGGCAGAAAGGATGAACAGGACATTGATGGAGAGAGTCAGATGTTTGCTTTCTGAAGCAAAGTTACCTGGATCTTTTTGGGGTGAGACTTTATATACTGCTGCACATGTTATAAATTTATCTCCTGTTGTTGCTTTGTAGGGAGATGTACCTAACAGAGTTTGGTATGGGAAGGATGTCTCCTATGACCACCTACGTGTTTTTGGGTGCAAAGCTTTTGTACATGTGCCGAAAGATGAACGGTCCAAGTTAGATGTTAAGACAAGGCAGTGCATCTTCATTGGTTATGCCCATGATGAATTTGACTATAGATTTTATGATCCTGTTGAGAAGAAGCTCATCTGAAGTCGTGATGTTGTTTTCATGGAGGATCAGACTATTGAAGACATTGATAAGGCAGAGAATTCGAAGACTCCTGATAGTTTGGTTGATCTTGATCCAGCTCCTGAGACTCAGATGCCTGATGTAGCAGATATTGGTAATGATGTTGATACTCAAACTCATATTCATGATGTTCCATTTGAGATTGTTGATGATGGTGATGATGTAGCTGATGATGTTATTGAGCTTGTTGTTCCTCTTAGGAGGTCCTCTAGACAACGTTTTTCTTCTACTCGCTACTCATCTCAGGGATATGTACTCCTCACTGACGGGGTAGAACCTGAGTGGTACGAAGAGGCTGTGGAGAGTGAGAACAACAAAGAGTGGGTTAATGCAATGGATGATGAAATGAAGTCATTGCGTGATAACCACACATTTAAGTTGGTCAAGTTGCCTAAGGACAGGAAAGCTTTGGAGTCGGTGGATTTATAGGTTGAAGACCGGTGATGATGGTTCCATTCCATGATACAAAGCTCGTTTGGTTGTCAAAGGCTACCGTCAGAAAAAGGTATTGATTTTGATGAAATTTTCTCTCCTATTGTTAAAATGTCTTCTATCCGAGTTGTTCTTGGTTTGGCAGCCAGTCTTGATTTAGAGGTTGAGCAAATGGATGTGAAAACTGCTTTCCTTCATGGTGATTTGGAGGAAGAAATTTACATGGAGCAGCCTGAAGGCTTTGTGGTAAAAGACAAAGAGGATTATATCTGCAAGTTGAAGAAGAGTTTCTATGGGTTGAAACAAGTCCCAAGGCAGTGGTACAAGAAATTTGAGTCGGTTATGATTGAACAGGGATTCAAGAAAACCACCTCTGATCACTGTGTTTTTGTGCAGAAATTCTCGGATGATGATTTTATCATTTTATTGCTCTATGTTGATGACATGTTGATTGTTGGTCAGAATTTGTCAAGAATTGACAGGTTGAAAAAGGAGCTCAACAAGTCTTTTGCAATGAAGGACTTGGGACCATATCTCATAATCGTAGTATGCAGCGATAGCAAGTAAAATCCGAATGGATTTAAGCATAGCGACAGGTGAAAAAGTTTCATCATAGTCTACACCATGAGTTTGCTTGAAACCCTTTGCAACCAATCTTGCCTTAAAGGTAAATCACATTACCATCCATGTCAGTTTTCTTATTGAAAACACACTTTCAACTTATGGGTTTTACCCCTTCAGGTTGATCAACCAAGGTCCACACCTGGTTAGTGTACATGGAATCCATTTCAGATTTCATGGCTTCTAGCCACTTTTCAGAATCAGGTCTAGTAATGGCCTCCTGATAGGTGACAGGCTCATCTTGATACATGAGCAGAACATAACCCTGCTGAGTCATGAGAAATCTATATCTCTCAGGTGGGTGATGTGTTCTGTCTGACCTACGTGGTTCTTGTGTTACTTGAGCAAACTCTTGTACCACAACAACTTGTGTACTGTGCTCTTCTTCCACCTCTGGTAAAGTTTCTCCTTGTGGTTGAAGTATTTCTTCAATTTCTACTTTGCTCCCACTGGCTCCAATTAATTCCTTCTTAAGGAATACACCAGTTCGCGCAACAAACACTTTGTTGTCATATTGGTTGTAGAAATAGTATCCCTTGGTTTCTTTAGGATACCCCACAAAGAAGCATTTTTCAGATTCAGGTTCAAGCTTATTAGAGACCTGACGTTTCACATAAGCTTCACAACCTCAAATCTTCATAAAAGACATACTGGGTCGTCTACCAGTCCACATCTCATATGGTGTCTTTTCTACCATCTTGGTTGGAACACGGTTAAGTGTTAGTGCTGCTGTCAACACAACATGTCCCCAGAAAGAATTTGGAAGGTTTGAATGACTCATCATTCATTGAACCATGTCCAACAATGTTCGATTTCTTCTCTCAGAAACACCATTCCACTGTGGCGTTCCAGGAGGAGTGAATTGAGATAATATCTCACACTCTCGCAGATAGTCATTAAACTCTTGACTCAAGTATTCACCTCCTCGATCCGATTGAAGGATTTTAATACTCTTGCCAAGTTGGTTTTCTACTTCATTCTTGAATTCCTTGAACTTTTCAAAAGATTCTGATTTGTGTCTCATGAGATACACATATCCATATCTACTGAAGTCATAAGTGAATGAGATGAAGTATCGAAAACCACCTCTGGCTGAGGTACTAATGGATCTGCACACATCGATATGTATAAGGCCCAAAAGCTCAGGGGCCCTTTCACGCTTTTGAGTGAATGGCGCCTTAGTCATTTTTCCCAATAAACAAGATTCGCATATCTCATATGATTCATAATCAAATGAGTCCAACAATCCATTTTTATGGAGTTTTAATATGCGTTTCTCATTTATATGGTCTAAACGACAATGCCAAAGGTAAGAATGGTTCAACTCATTCGGTCTGAACCTCTTGGTATTAATGTTATAGATTGGCGTTTCGAGATCAAGAACGTAAAGTTCATTAATCATAGGAGAACTACCATAAAAAACATCATCATAATAAAAGGAATAACATTTGTTCTTAATTATAAAACTAAAATCAAGTTTATCCAAACTGGAATTAGAAACGATGTTCTTCTAATGGTAGATACATTATAACAGTTCTCTAACTGAATAATAATAAGCCCAATGGGCAAAGTCAATGCAGCAACTCTTGCTCCATTTCCAACTCGTAGGTCGACTTTTAGCCTTCGTCAATGATCTAATCTCATTTGCACAAATAAACAAGTGCTAAATGTGAGAACTACATCGAATATCTAATACTCATGATGCAGAAGTAGATAAATTGACCTCTATAACAATCATACATGAATTGGAAGTCTCACTTCATTTGTAATTCCTTCATTCTTCCAGGTATTTTGCACAGTTCCTCTTCCAATGTCCGGTCACACCAGAATGGAAGCAGGTATCCTCTTTAGACGCATCGCCCTTAGGCTTCAAGGCTTTCAGCTTGGGAATCTCATTGCCCTTGCCCTTTGCCTTGCCCTTGCCCTTGGACTTGCTGCTTTGCTTCTTTTGCTCTTTCCATCTTGAACTATCAAGATGGTCTTGCCTTTGCCCTTTGATAGAGTTGTTTGAGGTGTATGATCATATCATACGCCTCCATTCTTTCAAGACTCTTATTATGTTTCTCCAACTCATGGGTTAAGGTAGTAAGCATAAGATAACAAAACATCTAAGGCTTTATCCTGATGCTAGTTATAAGCATCTTTGTCAGCCCTAGAAGTACTTGCAGCTAGTGTCTCCTTAGGAACAATTCCTTTGAGGAAATTTCTTTTCATGCTTGAGGACAATCCTCAAGTTTCTATATCAGTCTAGAAAATTTGTTCCAGACAACTTATCCTTCTCAAGGATAGATCGCAATGACAAGTTATTTAATGTGTGTGATGTCATGGTAAACCACAGAAAGATAATATGTAGAGTGAGAATCATGACATATAATATTTAATTAGGACTTTAATTAAATATTGCTCCCACTATTTTACTCAAATCAATGACCCTCTACATTGATTCGTAAAATTTTCCTTTGGAATATTTTATAGTGGGCCAAGATCCATATTTCATCTAGCTTTAAGTCAACTTTGGTTGATCGCTTAAAGTTTCGACTATTTAGGTAGGAAACTCTTTCCAATTGTATCTTATACAACTCTTGGATAGTTAGGTGAATAACACCTTATTCTAATTCATCTTATGAATTAAAGCCCAACTGTCATTGCCTCTAAGCCTCTCAATCCTATTGAATCTCACTTAGTTAAGTCAAACCCAATGGGTAGCAATCGGACATTACTTGCTTGTCCTATCGCGCCTTACTTCCATAGATAAGGGTGCCCTGCTTTGGCAGACCCACACTACATCGATAACAGTCTTGACGAGTGCTATGCATCGGAAGGCTATCGTGACTTAATATTTTACAATGAGGGGTTTTTCATAAATTGATCTCTCCATGTAGTGTTAAACCATTTAACACATAACATCCATATATGTATCTCATACATATATGTATAACATGTGAATGCAACATGATAGAATAAAATGAATAAAGCATATGAGGACATATAAACATGCATCCCATGACATGTTAAAAGAAATACTTTAAATAATTTTATCCATTTAAAACCGAATGCTTTATATGTAAAACGATATTATTGCTCTAAGCATAAAACGTTTTCGGGATATAAAACGATTTATTGAAACGAATCTTGAATCCGTGACACACAAACCATATGTATACAATTCGATTTAATCAATATCATTAATTAAAACGATTTTCAAATTTGAAATACATATATATCTCATATATATGTATGTGATTTAATTAACCATTAACAAAAAAGGATTTCAAAATTTGAAATATAGATATGGTATATATATGTGCAAATTTTAATTAATCATATTAATTAAAGATTTCCAAATTTGAAAAATATATGATACATATATCCCTTTTAATTAATCTCATTAATTAAAAGATTTCCAAATTTGAAAAAGATATGATGCACATATCCCTTTTAATCAATCTCATTAATTAAAAGATTTCCAAATTTGAAAAAGATATGATATCAACATATCACATCTATTTGTCTCTCAAAAAGGAATCAAGATCAAATCAAATAAATCCTAGCCATCCATCATGTAATTTTCGAAAATAAACAAGGAAACAACAAGCAATTTTCGAAAACAAGGATCAAACACCAAACTTTTCGAAAACAAGAATGAACTTCGAAAATAAGGATTAGCTTCGAAAACAAGGATTTCAAAAACCAAGGATTCAACTCTTGAATCTTTTTCGCAAATCCTTATCAGCAAGAATTCAACAAGGATTCACATCTTGAACCTTTTCGCGAATCCTTATCGGCAAAGAAACAAAACAATGTTATCTCATAACATATAAATGGCGCAAATCACATCATCATGTGATCAAAATCGCTTATTTCATAAAAACAAAAACCGTGTTTATCATATAAACAACAGATAGTTCTTTCAAAAGAACCATGTTTTCAGAAGAGACTCTACTGTTGGGAAATCACGCATAAAGGCGCAGCGGAAAACAAAAAATTTTATGCAATTCCCACCCAATGACCCATGTGAATGAACATGATTCATCTATGAATTACCTGTTGAAGCGTGATCGCAACACGATTTGCGAACAACACTTGTTCTTGAGTTCTTCAAAGGTTCTTGTTCTTGAATTCTTCAACTTTTGAAATCTTGAATTCTTGAAGTCTTCAAATCTTGAACTCTTCAAATCTTGAACTCTTCAATTCTTGAATTCTTGAACTCTTCAAATCTTGAACTCTTCAATTCTTGAATTCTTCAAATCTTCACAAAGAGCTATGTCAAACTCTTCCGTCGCAAGTGTAGCGACGGCCTAGAGATATCCACAAAGCAGTTTGGATGTCAAACACCCACCTTGATGCTTTTCCGGAACTCACTATGCTAGTAGCGAGAAACGGAGAAATAAGGATTTCTAGAGAGAGGCTATGTGTATGTGCAAAAGCTAGCCAAAAGGCTCCATGGGTGTTGCTATTTATACCCAACACTCAACATAAACCTAAGCCTTGTTGGGCCCATCTTAAGGAAGCTCATTTAAATTATCCACACTAATTTTTACCCTAATCCTTATTAGGTCCATCTCATGGAGGCCCAATTAAATTAGTCACACTAATTTAATCTTATTCTTTATTAGGTCCATCTCATGAAGCTCAATTAAATTAGTCACACTAATCTATTCTAATTTAGCATAAACATAAAACTGCTTTGGTATGCGACTCTATAGGTTCTTACAATGTTGGCAATATTATTAAATATCATTTAATAATATAAAAAGTGAGCGGTATCTAGCAACACATCACTGCTACCCAAGTTATAAGAAGGTCAATGGTTTGACACAACCTTTCTGTGATTGACGTTACCGTACACTTCAGTCCCTTTGTCCAAATATCCAGATTTAACACAAGCATGGAATTAGTCATCTTGTATAGTTAAATCATTAGTTTCTTGATCTCCGAGTAGACTGATAAAATAAATGACATTAATGTCACACATTAATTCATTTCAGCATGCTCATACATTTACCCAGTCCTACTCATCAAGGGGCCCACAGATATATCTCTCGTAATGTGAGAGGGACAAATTCTATCTACGTTACTCGCACCGCCCACATGATTCGTGATATGCCTAATGACCGACTTTATAATTACCCTGTTACTGATAACGTTTGACGGTATCAAAGCACATAACTCCTCATGCAATGGATCGCAGTAACCTCAAGTCAAAGGACTACATGTACCATCATCACGATGAGAATCACTTATGACATTCACATTACTATCCATGTGGTGTTCTCATGGCGGGACAGTCCAATATATATCACCATATATACCTATGTGCAGACTTGATATCACATATCCATAACCTGTGAGAAAAGGTTATCAGTCCATACACATACTAGTCTCAACGTATTACTGTTGTCCTGTTGTTTAAGTAATACTTGACTAGGGACATTTAAGAATGGAGTCTCACTATTAGGTTATGTACTTAATCTTTATTCCATTCTAAGGACATCATAATGTTTATTAAAATAAATAAATAAACAATTAATGAAAACAATGCCTCATATATATATATATATATATATATATATATATATATATATATAAAAAAAATAAAATGTCACAATATCATAATAAAATGCAACTATGATTGGCCCTCTAGGGCATATACCAACAGACTCCCACTTGCACTAGAACCAATCCGACATATCTCTAATGCCTAATGATCTAGTATGCACATCATGCTTCCGTTGAGGAAGTTGCTTGGTCAGTGGGTCAGCGATTTTATCATCAGTTGGCACTCTGCATATCTTTACATCTCCTCTATCGATAATCTCTCGAATATGATGAAAGCGTCTGAGTATGTGTTTGGACCGCTGGTGAGATCTGGGTTCCTTAGCCTGTGCAATGGCTCCATTGTTGTCACAATAGAGAGCCACAGGGTCCTCAATGCACGGAACCACACCAAGTTCAGAAATGAACTTTCTGATCCAAACATCTCTTTTGGTGCATTACTGCCAGCAACATACTCGGCCTCTGTAGTAAAATCGACGAATGTCTCTTGCTTGGAACTCTTCCAACTCACAGTCCCATCTTTAAGACAAAACACATAACCTGATTTTGTCGGTTTGGAAACTAGCATCAGTGTAACCCTTTACAACTAGTTCTTCCTCACCTCCATATATCAAGAATCAATCCTTAGTTCTTCTCAAGTACTTAAGGATATTCTTGATGACTGTCCAATGACCATCACCGGGATCTGACTAGTATCTGCTTGTCATGCTCAAAGCATACGAGACATCTGGTCGTGTACATAACATAGCATACATGATAGATCCAATTGCAAATGCATATGGAATCTTACTCATCCGATCTCTATCGGTTTGAGAAAGGGGACATTGGGCCTTTGAGAGTGTCACACCATGTGACATAGGCAAGAACCCTTTCTTTGACTCATGCATCTTAAAGTGTCTCAACACTTTGTCTATGTTGTACTTTGGTTTAAGCCAAGCAATATATTTGATCTATCTCTATAGATCCTTACACCCAATATGTAAGTTGCTTCGCCTAATTCCTTCATTGAAAAACAGTTCCCAAGCCATGTCTTAATAGACTGTAATATCAGGACGTCATTTCCAATGAGTAGTATGTCACCCACATACAAGACCAGAAATGCAACTGTGCTCCCACTAACCTTCTTGTAAACACAAGGTTCATCTTCGTTCTTAACAAATCCAAACTGTCTCGCAGTCTCGTCAAAACGAAGATTCCAACTCCTAGAAGCTTGCTTCAATCCATAGATTGATCGCTGTAACTTGCATACTTTTGCAGCATCGTCTCCGATGTCAAAACCTTCGGGTTGTGTCATGTACACATCCTCAAGGAGATTTCCATTAAGGAAAGCAGTCTTGACATTCATCTGCCATATCTCATAATCGTAGTATGCAGCGATAGCAAGTAAAATCCGAATGGATTTAAGCATAGCGACAGGTGAAAAAGTTTCATCATAGTCTACACCATGAGTTTTCTTGAAACTCTTTGCAACCAATCTTGCCTTAAAGGTAATCACATTACCATCCATGTTAGTTTTCTTCTTGAAAACACACTTTCAACTTATGGGTTTTACCCATTCAGGTTGATCAACCAACGTCCACACCTGATTAGTGTACATGGAATCCATTTCAGATTTCATGGCTTCTAGCCACTTTTCAGAATCAGGCCCAGTAATGGCCTCCTGATAGGTGACAGGCTCATCTTGATAATTTAGCAGAACATCACCCTGCTGAGTCATGAGAAATCTATATCTCTCAGGTGGGTGACGTGTTCTGTCTGACCTACGTGGTTCTTGTGTTACTTGAGCAGACTCTTGTACCACAACAACTTGTGTATTGTGCTCTTGTTCCACCTATGGTAAAGTTTCTCCTTGTGGTTGAAGTATTTCTTCAATTTCTACTTTGCTCCCACTGGCTCCAATTAATTCCTTCTTAAGGAATACACCAGTTCGCGCAACAAACATTTTGTTGTCAGATTGGTTGTAGAAATAGTATCCCTTGGTTTCTTTAGGATACCCCACAAAGAAGCATTTTTCAGATTCAGGTTCAAGCTTATTAGAGACCTGACGTTTCACATAAGCTTCACAACCTCAAATCTTCATAAAAGACATATTGGGTCGTCTACCAGTCCACATCTCATATGGTGTCTTTTCTACCATCTTGGTTGGAACACGGTTAAGTGTTAGTGCTGCTGTCAACACAACATGTCCCCAGAAAGAATTTGGAAGGTTTGAATGACTCATCATTGATCAAACCATGTCCAACAATGTTCAATTTCTTCTCTCAGAAACACCATTCCACTGTGGCGTTCCAGGAGGAGTGAGTTGAGATAATATCTCACACTCTCGCAGATAGTCATTAAACTCTTGACTCAAGTATTCACCTCCTTGATCCGATCGAAGGATTTTAATACTCTTGCCAAGTTGGTTTTCTACTTTATTCTTGAATTCCTTGAACTTTTCAAAAGATTCCGATTTGTGTCTCATGAGATACACATATCCATATCTACTGAAGTCATAAGTGAATGAGATGAAGTATCGAAAACCACCTCTGGCTGAGGTACTAATGGATCTGCACACATCGATATGTATAAGGCCCAAAAGCTCAGGGGCCCTTTCACGCTTTTGAGTGAATGGCGCCTTAGTCATTTTTCCCAATAAACAAGATTCGCATATCTCATATGATTCATAATCAAATGAGTCCAACAATCCATTTTTATGGAGTTTTAAAATGCGCTTCTCATTTATATGGTCTAAACGACAATGCCAAAGGTAAGAATGGTTCAACTCATTCGGTCTGAACCTCTTGGTATTAATGTTATAGATGGGCGTTTCGAGATCAAGAACGTAAAGTTCATTAATCATAGGAGCACTACCATAAAAAACATCATCATAATAAAAGGAACAACATTTGTTCTTAATTATAAAACTAAAACCAAGTTTATCCAAACTGGAATTAGAAACGATGTTCTTCTAATGGTAGATACATTATAACAGTTCTCTAACTGAATAATAATAAGCCCAATGGGCAAAGTCAATGCAGCAACTCTTGCTCAATTTCCAACTCGTAGGTCGACTTTTACCCTTCGTCAATGATCTAATCTCATTTGCACAAATAAACAAGTGCTAAATGTGAGAACTACATCGAGTATCTAATACTCATGATGCATAAGTAGATAAATTGACCTCTATAACAATCATACATGAACTGGAAGTCTCACTTCATTTGTAATTCTTTCATTCTTCCAAGTATTTTGCATAGTTCCTCTTCCAATGTTCGGTCCCACCAGAATGGAAGCAGGTATCCTCTTTAGACGCATCGCCCTTAGGCTTCAAAGCTTTCAGCTTGGGTATCTCATTGCCCTTGCCCTTCCCCTTGCCCTTGGACTTGCTGCTTTGCTTCTTTTGCTCTTTCCATCTTGAACTATCAAGATGGTCTTGCCTTTTCCCTTTGATAGAGTTGCTTGAGGTGTATGATCATATCATACGCCTCCATTCATTCATGACTCTCATGATGTTTCTGCAACTCATGGGTCAAGGTAGTAAGCATAAGACAACAAAACATCTATGGCTTTATCCTGATGTTTCTTATAACCATCTTTGTCAGCCCTAGAAGTACTTGCAGCTGGTGTCTCCTTAGGAACAATTCCTTTGAGGACATTTCTTTTCAAGCTTGAGGACAATCCTCAAGTTTCTATACCTGTCTAGAAAATTTGTTCCACACAACTTATCCTTCTCAAGGATACAACTTATCATTCTCAAGGATAGATCGAAATGACAGGTTATTTAACGTGTGTGATGTCATGGTAAACCACAGAAAGATAATATGCAGAGTGAGAATCATGACATATAATATTTAATTAGGACTTTAATTAAATATTGCTCCCACTATTTTACTCAAATCAACGACCCTCTATCATGACTTAATATTTTACAATGAGAGGTTTTTCATAAATTGATCTCACCATGTAGTGTTAAACCATTTAACACATAATATCCATATATGTATCTCATACATATATGTATAACTTGTGAATGCAACATGATAGAGTAAAATGAATAAAGCATATGAGGACATATAAACATGCATCCCATGATATGTTAAAAGAAATACTTTAAATAATTTTATCCATTTAAAACCAAATGCTTTATATGTAAAACGATTTTATTGCTCTAAGCATAAAACGTTTTCGGGATATAAAACGATTTATTGAAACGAATCTTGAATCCGTGACAGACAAACCACATGTATACAATGCGATTTAATCAATATCATTAATTAAAACGATTTTCAAATTTGAAATACATATATATCTCATATATATGTATGTGATTTAATTAACCATTAATTAAAAAGGATTTCAAAATTTGAAATATAGATATGGTATATATATGTGCAAATTTTAATTAATCATATTAATTAAAGATTTTCAAATTTGAAAAAGATATGATACATATATCCCTTTTAATTTATCTCATTAATTAAAAGATTTCCAAATTTGAAAAAGATATGATGCACATATCCCTTTTAATCAATCTCATTAATTAAAAGATTTCCAAATTTGAAAAAGATATGATATCAAATATCTCTATTAATTAATCTCATTAATTAAAAGATTTCCAAATTTGAAAAAGATATGATACGCATATCCCTTTTAATCAATCTCATTAATTAAAAGATTTCCAAATTTGAAAAAGATATGATATAAAATATCTCTATTAATTAATCTCATTAATTAAAAGATTTCTAAATTTGAAAAAGATATGATATCAACATATCACATCTATTTGTCACTCAAAAAGGAATCAAGATCAAATCAAATAAATTCTAGCCATCCATCATGTAATTTTCGAAAATAAACAAGGAAACAACAAGCAATTTTCGAAAACAATGATCAAATACCATATTTTTCGAAAACAAGAATGAACTTCGAAAATAAGGATTAGCTTTGAAAACAAGGATTTCAAAAACCAAGGATTCAACTCTTAAATCTTTTTCGCAAATCCTTATCAGCAAGAATTCAACAAGGATTCATATCTTGAACCTTTTCGCGAATCCTTATCGGCAAAGAAACAAAACAATGTTATCTCATAACATATAAATGGCGCAAATCACATCATCATGTGATCAAAATTGCTTCTTTCATAAAAACAAAAACCGTGTTTATCATATAAACAACAGATAGGTCTTTCAAAAGAACCATGTTTTCACAAGAGGCTCTGATACCACTGTTGGGAAATCACGCATAAAGGCGCAGCGGAAAACAAAAAATTTTATGCAATTCCTACCCAAGGACCCATGTGAATGAACATGATTCATCTATGAATTACCTGTTGAAGCATGATCGCAACACGATTTGCGAACAACACTTGTTCTTGAGTTCTTCAAAGGTTCTTGTTCTTGAATTCTTCAACTCTTGAAATCTTGAAATCTTGAATTCTTGAAGTCTTCAAATCTTGAACTCTTCAAATCTTGAACTCTTCAATTCTTGAATTCTTGAATTCTTCAAATCTTCACAAAGAGCTATGTCAAACTCTTCCGTCGCAAGTGTAGCGACGGCCTAGAGATATCCACACAGCAGTTGTGGATGTCAAACACTCACCTTGATGCTTTTCCGGAACTCACTATGCTAGTAGCGAGAAACGGAGAAATAAGGATTTCTAGAGAGAGGCTATGTGTATGTGCAAAAGCTAGCCAAAGGCTCCATGGGTGTTGCTATTTATAGCCAACACTCAACATAAACCTAAGCCTTGTTGGGCCCATCTTATGGAAGCCCATTTAAATTAGTCACACTAATTTTTACCCTAATCCTTATTAGGTCCATCTCATGGAGGCCCAATTAAATTAGTCACACTAATTTAATCTTATTCTTTAATAGGTCCATCTCATGAAGTCCAATTAAATTAGTCATACTAATTTATTCTAATTTAGCATCAACATAAAACTGCTTTGGTGTGCGACCCTATAGGTTCTTACAACGTTGGTAATATTATTAAATCTCATTTAATAATATGAACAGTGAGCGGTATCTAGCAACACATCACTGCTACCCAAGTTATAATAAGGTCAATGGTTTAACACAACCATTCTATGATTGACGTTACCGTACACTTCAGTCCCTTTGTCCAAATATCCAGATTTAACACAAGCATGGAATTAGTCATCTTGTATAGTTAAATCATTAGTTTCTTGATCTCCGAGTAGACTGATAAAATAAATGACATTAATGTCACACATTAATTCATTTCAGCATGTTCATGCATTTACCCAGTCCTACTCATCAAGGGGCCCACAGATATATCTCTCGTAATGTGAGAGGGACAAATTCTATCTACGTTACTCGCACCGCCCACATGATTCGTGATATGCCTAATGACCGACTTTATAATTACCCTGTTACGGATAACGTTAGACGGTATCAAAGCACATAACTCCTCATGCAACGGATAGCAGTAACTTCAAGTCAAAGGACTACATGTACCATCATCACTATGAGAATCACTTATGACATTCACATTACTATCCATGTGGTGTTCTCATGGCGGGTCAGTCCAATATATATCACCATATATACCTATGTGCAGACTTGATATCACATATCCATAACATGTGAGAAAAGGTTATCAGTCCATACACATACTAGTCTCAACGTATTACTGTTGTCCTGTTGTTTACAGTAATACTTGACTAAGGGACATTTAAGAATGGAGTCTCACTACTAGGTTATGTACCTAATCTTTATTCCATTCTAAGGATATCATAATGTTTATTAAAATAAATAAATAAACAATTAATGAAAACAATAGCTCATATATATATATATATATATATATATATAAAATAAAATGTCACAATATCATAATGAAATGTAACTATGATTGGCCCTCTAGGGCATATATCAACACTAGACATGCTCCTTCTAGTGATAAAGAAAAAGAAGATATGCAACATGTTACTTATGCGTCTGCAGTAGGAAGTTTGATGTATGCAATGGTTTGCACTAGGCCTGATATAGCTCATGTTGTTGGTGTTGTCAGTCGTTTTGTTTCCAATCCTGGTAATGAGCATTGGAAAGCAGTGAAGTGGATATTGAGATATCTCTCTGTGGTACTACTAGTTTGAAACTGTGTTTTGGAATTGGAAAACCTATTCTTTGTGGGTATATTGATTTTGACATGGCAGGGGATTTTGATTCTAGGAAGTCTACTTATGGTTATCTGATTACCTTTGCAGGGGGAGTTGTGGCTTGGCAATCTAAATCGCAAAAATGTGTTGCTTTGTCTACAACTGAAGCTGAGTTCATTGTTATTACCGAGGTGTGTAAAGAATTGCTTTGGATGAAGAAATTTGTGCAAGAACTTGGTTACACTCAGGAGAGGTATGTTTTATTTTGCGACAGTCAAAGTGCTATTCATCTTGGCAAGAATTCCACTTTTCATGGCAGGTATAAGCACATTGATGTGCGATATCATTAGATTCGTGATGTTTAGGATTCGAAGGTGATAGAACTTGAAAAGGTTCACACTGATGACAATTGTTCTGATATGTTGACAAAGTCATTCCCAAGGGTGAAGTTTGAAGATTGTCGCATTGTTGCTGGTTTGATCTGTGCCTCGAATTGAGTCGGCGGGGGAGTTTGTTGTGTGAGCCTCCCCTAATTCAATGGCCACCTACTCTTGTTTTTCATTTTCATTATTATTATTATTATTATTATTATTATTATTATTATTATTATTAAAAAATGTTGAAAAGTCAAGGGCACTTGTGCCCATTTAATTTCTCTTTCAATTTTTCAACACACACACTGTGAGAGAGTGAGAGAGACCGCGAGCAGAGAAGAAGCAAGGCAGCATTCTGTTCGTCATTCTTCTTCATTTTTCCATTCTGCCAGTTCAGATCAGAGCTTCATTTGAGCTCCGTTTTTTATGAAATTTCAGCCACTTGTTCCTGGTGTTGTGGCCTTTCACCTAGTATATTCGGATTTGTATCCTTTTACTGTTTGGGTAGCCTATTTATATCTGTCTAGGTGATTTATTTTCACTGGTTAGGTGATTTATTTCCACTATTTTGGTAGAGAGTAGGTCATTGTTGTGGAACCTATTTTGTTGTGGTCATTGGTTGTACTCTGGATAATTTTATAGTGGAATATTTTCTGGACTAGGTCCCGTGGTTTTTCTTCTCTGTCATTTGGGGATTTTTTCCACGTTAAAAATATTGGTGTGCACTCTCTCTGACTGTTACTGTTTAATTTTGCACTTTGAAAATATTGTCTATTTGGTCTACTGCATATTACGATTCTCACAGGTTCATTCAAGAGAGAAAAGTCTTATTCCGCTGCAATCAATTATTTTCTAGTACCTTTCCCAGCAATTTCTTGTCTATCGTTCTGTTGAAAAGGTTGGTGTGAACTTATGATATATATGCTTTGAAAGAATTTGTAGTCTATAGACGTGTTCAACTAAATATCGATCAACATAGCTATATATACATACACAAGTACACCATTCTAGAATTAACATTAAGTAAGCACAAAAATGAAAACTCCAATAATTGACATAAACTTCAACACTGAATAAATCATGTAAAGAAGGTCAAGAAATCCCCTACCTCAGAATCTAAAAATTTAGATAAAGGCTCCTAAGTTCCAATTGAAAATCTTCAATTTCTTCTTAAGACACTCTCTTTTTTTCTCTCTCTCTTTATTTATTCAAAATCTGATCAATTACTCTCTTTTAGAATAACAACTAAGTGTATTTAAAAGGGTGGGTTAGTGGGAGTGATTTTATCTATACACTAGGGAGTGACTAAGTGAGGTGTGAAAGTGTGTGTGAGGGAGTGGGTAGTTTTTTTTTTTTTTTCTATACTTGGGAGTGGCTTAGTGGAGTGATAGAGTACGTGGGTGAGTGGGTATTTATCTATTTTAATTATTATTATATTATTATTTTTTTCTCTAAAAACTAGTTAACCTATTGTACCTATCTTAGATATATATATGACACAATTAAACAAATAACCCATTATAGTTTACGTATCTTTAAAAAAAAAAAACATATATGTGTATTCATATACTATTTATTATTATTAGTACATTTATTTATCAATTTTAACATGTAGGTTTTATTAGCACAAAACACTTGTAAATCAACTTAATGTTATCACAATAAATTAACTAAATAAAAATCCTAAAATTGAGGATGTTACAAGAGTCCAAAGACAAACTCATGGAGAACGAACTCGAATGAAGTTAATGTAATTTGAATTGTATTCTAGAAACTGAAGTTAAGTCTAATTATCTCTCCATTGATTTTTATTAGATACCGCCCGAATGGTCCATTAGTTCTTAAGGGCATAACTTGTACATTCAAAGAAGGAAGTAGAGTGGGAGTGGTAGGAAGGAATGGAAGTGGAAAAACTACACGCATAAGCGCTTTATTTGGCTTGGTTGAGCCTGCTTGTGGTCATATTCTTGTAGATGGAATCAATATATGCTCAATAGGGTTGAAAGATTTGAGAATGAAGCTAAGTATCATTCCTCAAGAATCAACACTTTTCAAGGGTAGCATTAGAACCAACTTGGACCCTTTAGGGTGTGATTGTTTGCAAGGACATTAGGCATAGAGACATTGAGACAGTGACACTATCAATGTGTCATCCGTTTGGTAAAAGGGACACGGAAAAATTTAAGAACAGAGACACACTAAGAGGCACACAAAATGGTTTTTCAGTGTGCTCTTTATTAGAAGGCACACTGAGACACTATAGAGGGATACGGGATTTTGGAGACACTCTTAATGTTTTAATGAAATATTTTCCTATTTTGTCCCTTTACCCCTTACCCCCAACCCCAAACCTCAACCCCTTTTGGTCTTCGCCGTAAACAACAACAACAACAACAACTGCAGCCTTTACCGCCGCCTTGGCTATCCCGGTGCTGCGAGGGAAGTGGAGGCGAGGAAGCTCGCGGTCATGGAGGTGGAACCGGTGGCGACAGGCGAAGGGCGACGGATGAAGCAGATCTGGTCTTCTGCTGCTGGTGCCGGTGAATGGCTTCAATGAGAGGGGATGGTTCGCATAGGACCAGCCACAAATCTGCGGCCTGGGCGCCAATGGCACTGCTGCCACCGTGTCGTGGCTGCTGGTTCTGCAGCGGCTGGGGATCCCACTGTGATGGTGACTCTGGATCGGTCAAAGACAGAGGAGGGAGGAGGTTGCCACCGCCGCTATCTCCGCCACCGTTGCTGCTATCTCCGGCAAGGACATTGATGAAGATGATGATTTTGCTTGATTATGAGGTGAGGTGCTTGATTATGAGGTGAGAGAATGGGGAGATAAACAAAATCAGTAACCCTCTGCTCCCAAGTCCCAACGAAGAAGAAGAAGACACCAATAATTTTCCGTTTCAATCTGAAAAGGGTAAAAAAATAATTTTCAATGAATCTTGTGTCTTGTGTATGTTAATCCAAACATGATACAATAGACATGGCACACTAGACACAATGTCATGTGCATCAATACCAAACGCATTACAGAGACACAGGACACAATGTCCTTGTCTCTAGTGTCATTGTCTCTAGTGTCATTGTCTCAATATTCTCAATGTCTCTGTACCTAGTGTCTCCGCAAACAAACATACCCTTAGGGCTATACACCGATGATGAAATATGGAAGGTAAATGAATTGCCTTGGCAACTGCAAAACTAGATGCAATAAATTACATAGCTTTTCTCGAATAAGTAGTATTTATTGTACAACATAAATACATCCAAATAGTATCAACGTGTACTATGTATAGCACATGTACGTATGACACACATTACGTATTATGTATAGCACACATTGGATACTAATTGGACGTATTTCTGTTGTACAACAAACTTTACTATTTCTCAAATTGTTTTCTATCAAATGAAGGTTTTGGTTTATTGATGTGTTTTTCTCTAAGCAAGGATTCTGTTGGAATTCATTATAGGCCTTAGAGAAATGTCAGCTCAAGGCAACAATAAGTGTTCTACCAAAGCTCTTGGACTCTTCTGGTAAGTTAGATAATGTGAACATGAAGCTTTTTACAATATGAAATTGAAGTAACAAACCAGCCACAAAATCTCAGGGTGCGTTTGGTTTAAGAAAATAGTTTGATTTTCATTTTCAGTTTTCAGCGTATTTCTTGTTTTTGAAGATTCTATCAAGGAAATAACGAAAAATTAGAATTGAAAATCGTTTTCTGAAACCTAACGCACACATCCTTATATCAATGTTGATTAATGATTAATGATTAATGAAATTTACACATATGGCCAACACAATTTAAAATTTGTCCAATTTTAATAGTGAGTGATGAAGGCGAAAATTGGAGCTTAGGACAACGCTAACTCTTTTATCTTGGAAGAGTACTTCTTAAGAGGAACATAATTCTTGTTCTTGATGAAGCTATTGCATCCATTGATTCTACAACAGATGACATCTTACAAAGAGTTATTAGACAAGAATTTGCATAATGCACAGTAATAATTGTGGCTCACAGAGAGTTCCAACTGTAATAGATAGTGACATGGTTATGGTGCTAGCTTATGGTATGTTTTTGTTATTGTTATGATGATTTCTATTTCAGGGTATTTTTGATTGGTGAGTAAAAGTAGGGAAAAAGTTTCCATATATGAGCTTATACGATACTCATTCATGAAAATTTTACCCTTATTTTTACCCCCTTGGACAAACACAAATTACACTTAACCTAGTAAAATCTGGCAGTTCAACATCTTGAACTTTCTCAATTGTGCAAACTGATCAGTTAGTTAAATTTTTCTTTCAATTGTTAAAAAATGTACTACATATCACAAATTTGAGAAACTTTTTCAAAATTCTGGGAGATTTGGTGCACTAAGTTTGGCAAAAATGCATATTTGTGAAAGTTCAGGGTCAAAATGCAAATGTCAAAAGTTTAGGACTGCACATGACCTATAGTTGTAATTTTTCCTATGTTATGCTACTTTCTTGGTAGTGTTTACAATTACTTTTACTATAATATTTGTCGTATAACAAAAATACGTCTAACTAGTATTCAATGTGTGTTATATATAATATAGAATATGTGCTATACGTATGTGTGCTATACATATAGAACACATTCCATATTATGTATGATACACATTGGATACTAGTTAAACATATTTATGTTGTACCACAAATATTATTGATTATTTTTACTCTAGATATGCTACTTCTCTCGTCATCTCTGTTTTCTCATGTTTTATTCATTTCTTCCTACTATAGGGCAAGTGTTGGAGTATGATGAGCCTTCAAAGCTTATGGAGACCAACTCTTCATTCTCTAAGCTTGTAGTTGAATATTGGTCCAACTACCACACGAATTTCTCCCAAAGGATTATCGGCCATCAAGATTAGCACTTAGGAGAATGAATACAACATTATAAACTATACAGGTTTTTCTATACTAAATGAGATTATTAATTCCTATGTAGTTAAGGGTAAGAATTCAACAATCCCTAACCCTTCATCCAGTAGGGGAGTTTGATAAAAATTAATGACCAGGATTAGGGGTATGAGAGGATTAGCAATAATTAAGCCAGTTGAAATTTTATAACATACATAAAGTAAATTAAACCATGAAAGTTATAATAAATATAACTTTCTTTATGCTTTGTTCCAGTTTTCAACAGAGCTGCAAATATATAGTAATCAAATGAGCAACAATACATAATAAGGGTTCAACGTTGCAAAGGGTATAGTAGCATTCAGTAGTAGCAAACCATGAACATAATAGAAAAGTTGACTTCATATGGACTGGTTTATGAAATTAGTGTGATTCTGCATTTCTGGTGAATCAGAGAAACTAGGGAAGAAAAGGAATAAAAGGAATAGGGATTCCCGTCACGGCCGATATAACCACCGTAGCCACCCCAGCCGCCACAGTCGCAACACCGCCAACTATTTTTTCCACCTGGAAATGAGGGAAAAAATAAAGTTTATTTTTAATACATTGAATAACAGTTATGTGAACCCAATCAACAAATGAAGGGAAAATGTTCAAGTAGCCTAGCCTCATTTCTTTCACAACGCTAAACTAGACTAGATGTCTTCAGGTACAAAGTTCAAAACAAAAAAGTGATAGGATATAAATTAACTTTGTCATGACAAAATTTTATCATAATTCTTTGTTTTTAAGAAAAAAGATTATATCATACCCGTTTAGCTTTAGCTTCCTTTAGGTGGTTGTGTTGTTCAAATGCACTTCCAACAATCAGGTTTGTTTCTAATATAAATTGATTCAACAACTCTTTGCATTGGAGAGGTGTAATCAATGTTCGAGAGGAAGGAACCTGCATATAAAATGGACAAAGAGCTTTAGAAACAGTAGAACGTTTCGTCACTTTTCTCCTTCATTGTTTTGTTTTGTTTAGTGAGGACGGATTGTGGTGGTGGTGGTGGATTGTGGGGGTAGTGGGTCAAAGAGGGGGTGGTGGTGGAGGATTGTGGTGAAAAACAACATTAATATCTAGAATTTTCTAACAATCATGCAATAAAAATCTTGCAATAATTGATAATTAAAATATTGTGCATGATTAGAAGATATTACATTAAAGAAATAATTAAAAAATCCTAATCTAGAATTATCTTCTAATCATGCTAATTAAAAAAATGAAACAAAACTAGAAAAATCTCCTACATGTCGGTGAACATGGCCGACTTTTATGTATGTATGGGTTTTGTGCAAAGTGAAGCAAGCAACATTATGAGAGAAACATTACGAGCATAAGCACTAAGGGTGAGATTGGATACTAAAATTTTTGAATTTTTTTTAACTTTTTATAAGTTATAAGTTATTATATGGATGTTTGGATTAATTTTTATGTAACTTTTAACTTTTTAAAAAGTTATTTTAAGTGCTTTTTGGAGAAGTTAAAATATTTAACTTCTTCAAAAAAGTCTTTGCACAACTTTCTATAAACTACCACTACAAACCAAAATAAGCACTTATATTATTTTATTTCTAAACACAATAACTTTTTCAAAACTTATTTACTATTAAAATCCTTATTAAGAAGTTCTTTATATATAAGGACTTTATTAAGCTCTTTATCCAAACTGACCCTAATTGCGGTGAGTGCAATGAGTGGTGCGAGAGCTTGAGAGTTGTGTGAACAATAAATAAATTAATAAGTGTATTGTGAGTGTAGTGCACCAAATATAATTGAGTGTAATAGTGTACAAGAGTGTATAAAATAATTATAATTAGTGTGTACTAAATATTATAAGGTGTACTAGTGGTATTGAGTTGTAATAGTATTGTCATCAATAAATTATTATTTTTAGCCTCCGTTTGTCAATATGTGGTAGTGTTGTTAAACATTTTACCATATTTATTAAAAAGCTTTGCTAGGAGTATAAATTTGTACCAGCCAAAATAGCCAAAAATAGAAAATTAGACCTAAATTACTCAGCCTATTAAAAAATACACATGATTGAGAATGTTATTTTAGCCAACAATATTAAAATAGACTTTTTATGACTATTTTAACTGAAAAAATGTTATTACATAAGAATTTAAGTGTTATTAAATGTGGATAAAATCGGATGGAAGATGAGCTCCACAAAAAATGGCTGCATGAGAGTATTTCCCTCTATAAAAATCTTTATTCGGCCAATATATTGCTCAGTTTTCCAAAATGTGCACCCAATTTTATGCTTCATCTAATAGAATTAATCTACTTTTTTCTGTCCATTTAATATTTTTTATTTTTTTATTAATATTTGTTCATTTAAGAATTTTAAACAATATTAATTATTTTTTTATTGATATCCTTATAAGAGAAAAAATTAAGATATAAATTAAATATGAGAGATAATATTAATAAGGGTAATAAAGTAAATTAAACTAAATATTACTTATTTTTAAGATCATTTAATCATTTCTTTAATAAGTATGAAAATTTAAAAATAGATGGTTATTAGAAACAATAATGCTATATTGACTCTCTATATGAGTGTACCATGTGAACATCCATAATTGATGTCAAATAATGATATCGTGATGTCAAAATAATGACCATTGATATCAAATTATTATGGATGTCCACGTAGTACACTCATATAGAGAGTCAATATAAGATTATTGAGAGAGAGTCAATGCACCTGTTCCCAAGTCTTAGACGATAGCAGGTCGACCTCCTTGGATCTTCTACCATTAGATGTATCCAATGCATTTTTTAATGTTGTCTCAATATTGTCAGAATCATCATTACCAAAACGAATAGCAGCCATAATAGAGAGAAGCTCCAGCGACTGCAAATGGTTAAATTTGATTAATTAAAATGATACCAAAGTGCAGCATCTTAAAATTGAGCGAATCTAATCAATTATGATAGAAATAATTCTAAGTAGAACAAATTCTATAAATGCAGAGCCAAACACACTTTAACTCAATGCTAAAGGACAACTCATAGACAAAGGCTATATAAGTACTTATAGTTATGGAATGGAATGAAACATATCAAAGAATGTGAAGATGATAACGAAGAATTAAAAAATTATTTAAATGAATGTTGAATTTTTATTTCCATAAAAAGAGAATGTTAAACTTATTATTTTCATGGTTTTATTCTCACGTTTCACATGAGAATATTAAATGCTCATGGAAAGAGAATGTTAGACCCGGATCCATCATTAAGGCCTATTGACCTAGGACCTGTTGGCATTTTGTCGTGATCCATGGGGTATGATTTTTTTTTAAAAAAAATATATATCTAAGAATATTATTCCGAAAACCATATATCTTATCTATTACATTTTTAAAAGTGAATAGAAAATACTATTTTCGAAAATAAAATTTCATTTCACGAACCACACTTCCATTAGGAGATACATACACTGCAAAATCAAATTAATAGAAAATATTTATACTAAAAAGTTATGTCATACATACAGCAGAATAAGCAGTCCTAGCAAGGCCTTCAATATTTTCGTCCCCGTTCCAAACACGAGGTCTCGAATCAGAATCATGGCTGAACAACATTATAAACCTGCATTCAAGTTGAAATGCTTATAAAGTAAAACTTGAAGGAAAAAGTAAAAAGTAAACTTGGATGTTGTTGCAAAAGGTTCATATATATACTTGTCCTTCATACGAAAAACAACTTTTCTAGCTTCATTCCTAACCTTTTCCTCTACCACACTTCTAGCACAAGCCTCTAAACTTGTAATGTTTTTCTTTCTTGTATCACCATCCACATCCAACACAGAAAGCTCAACCGAAAAATTCGAAATAGCTGATTTAGTCACATCCTGAAGAAGCATCCTTATTGATGGCCAAGCATCCTTTTTAGCTTCACCCAAAATAGATCCAACAGGTTCAGCCAAGTCTGCTTTCAATTTTTCCTGAAAAGCTACTACTATCAGAATACTTGTCACAAAGTAATTCTTTCAACTATAGAACGTAAGCAACCAACTAGTGCTATCAAACGAAGGATGTTTTCATTTTGACTTGCTTTTGTTACTAAACACAAGATAGAAATAGAGAGAATTAGACTTATAGTAGAATGATACATAAATCACTATCTTTACATTAATTTAAAAGTGATAAAAAAGATATTATATTATTTTTATATCTTAATCTACATCATATATGTATTTCTATCAATCTTATCTTATGTCAAATTAAGCCTAATACAAATAATTTTGTTGTACTTTTATAGTATTGATTCAGAATAAAATTGATTCTGTAGAATTAATTCAACTTCTCAAAGTGAAGTAATATTATTTTAATATACAACATGTAAGTGTTAATGTAAATCCTCTTTGCGTTTTGATAATAACAAAACTAATGTAACTTTGTGAGTTTACATTGAGAAGCTACAGTGGATGTATTTGTAATAGATCAGAAGCTCTTTGTAGTGAGAAACCACTGTAAGAATGTATTGTATATGCTTCGGGTATTGTAATGTAATATTTGTAATATGTAATAGAAGCATAGTGATAAGAATAGTATTGTATTAGGTTATATAATGTATAATCCTGTAATATACACTTGAGAAGCTAGGAAGATACTTCAGAAGCAAGGAAGAGGCTTCAGAAGCTGGGAAGCTACTTCAGAAGCACGGAAGATGCTTCAGAAGCTCGGAGGATACTTCAGAAGCACGGAAGATACTTCAGAAGCACGGAAGATGCTTCAAAAGCTCGGAGGATATTTCAGAAGCACGGAAGCGTGATCAGAAGCTCAATGAGATTCTGAAATGTTGAGAAAGTGTGGTCAGAAGCTCAATGAGGTTCTGAAGGTTAAGAAGGTGGATAGAGATTTAATGAGTCTCTGGTGGAAGTTGGTCATGTGCTGAAAAGAAAAAAGAGGGAATTAGTTTTAAATGTTATTAGATAACTCTTATCTAGTTTTGTTTAGTTTTCCGCCAAAGAAAATGGTCGTTGTAAAGTTGATTGTAATGAGCTCTCTATATAAGATGAGTCTCAAGTTGTAATGAAAAAAAAAAAAGCAGAAACGGATAGTGAATCACACACAATTGAAAAAGCAGAGAGATAGAAAAAATCACTCTGAGAGAAAAAAGAAAGGGCTGAAAAATAAAAGAAAAATCTGAGAGAGGCTCAGATACACTAGTGAGAAAGAAAAAAAAAAGAGTCTTGTGTTAATTCGAGAAAAAGAAAAGAAAGAGAAGGCTCAAGAGAGATCAGGATAAAGTTCTGACTCAAGATCGAAGAAGTAAAGAAGGAGAAGAAATTTCAGAAGCTCAAAGAGTCTGAAATTGATCAAGCTAGAAAAAGTTTGAGTCTTAGAGAAGATCAGAAGCTGACTTTAAATTGATTTCTTGAAGCATTGGTTCGTGGATTTTGTGATCAAGATACAAGGTTCTGAGAAGTCCTTGAAGGGATATCAAGGAGGAAAGTCTTCCTAGAGGGGATATCTAGGGAGTGGAAATCTTCAGAAGGGGATATTCTGGAGTAGTGCCGAACCTGAGAAGGTTGCAAAAGATATCGTGTATTGATACCTATGTATTGTTGATACAATTTCTAGTGGAACTCAATCTTAAGAGATTGAAGAACTGGATGTAGGCTTCATTGGCCAAACCAGTATAAAAATCGGTCTAATTCTCTTACTCTCATCTCCTTATATTTGTTTGTGTTAATTGCATTTAATTGGTGTAATTGAATTTCATTGATTGTTTGCTCAGAAGCTGGTGTGATAACATCAGAAGCTGAAATAGTATTTGTGTGTTAATTTGTTTTCTGGAATATTTCAAGAACAATCTTTAATCATTCTAAAAGTTAAAGAAACTTAAGTAAATACAATATTTATGTGATTAAACTTTGTGATATGTGATATTGATCATTTGGGTAATTGAATTTGAGATAAATAATTAAAGAACTTCAGAAGTTGTTTCATTGTTCTTTGTATAATTGTTGCTTAGATTCTGAGTATATCTGATAGATATATCATATTACATATTGTTAATTGATTGCATTTGAAACACTAGTTCATAAGCTAATAGGTTCTGAAGTCAGAATCTGAAGCAGGGTCTGAAACAAAGTTCAGAAGCTGATTCAGAATTAGTTCAGAAGCTATACTTTCTGAAAGAGATATTTTGAATAATTGATTTGATTGTTTCAGAAGCTTGATAATATTTGAGTTGTGATATTTGTGATCATATTCCGCTGTGCAAGATAAAAATTAAATCATTGACATATTGATTTCTGTGTATGTCAACCTATGTGATTTAAGGTTCTGAGATCACAAGTTGAATTGTTGATTCTTTGTTTTTACTAATTCTTGACAAGTTTCAGAGACTTGATCAATCTTTGAGAATTTCAGGAAGTATTTAATAATAAAGAAGCATTTGGGAAAAAGTTATACACAACCAATTCACCCCCCCTATTGGGTTGTGTGAAGAATAGCTTGGAGGTGTTTCTCAAGAGACCCTCACATCATCAACTGGTATCCAGAGCTCCGGTTTTTGCTAAAGAGAAATCAAGAAGGTTCTCTAACAAAGCAAGATCCAAAGGAACAAGCTATGGCAAATCAAGCTAATTTTCAAATCTCTGAAGGACAATCCATAAATAGACCTCCACTCTTTAATGGAAATGCATATGCCTATTGGAGAGACAAGATGCAACTATTCATTGAGTACAATAGTCTAGAGTTATGGGATATAATTCAAAATGGAGATCAAATTCCAGAAACTTCAAGAGTGCTGCTTGATGGTTCAATTGAAACTAAAACTATTCCTAAATCCGAATGGACAAGGGAACACAATGAGATGGTCAGACTCAACTCCAAAGCTAAGTATTTACTTATTCGTGCTTTAACTAAGAGTGAGTATGATAAGATCATTAGTTGTAGTTCGGCTAAAGAAATATGGGATAGATTAGCTTTATTACATGATGGTACTGATGAAGTTAAGGAAACAAAAATTGATATGCTTAGATCAAAGTATGAGAAATTTAAAATGGATGAGAATGAATCAATAGATAGTATGATTACTAGGTTTCTTAGTATCATAAATCAATTGAGAGATCTCAACTATAACATGCCTAATGCTGAAATCGTGAGAAAAGTTTTAAGAAGCTTACCTTCTAGATGGTTACCAAAAGTAACGGCTATCTCAGAAGCTAAGGATCTGAAAACTTTGAAGTTTGATGCTTTAATCGGGTCTTTGAAAGTGCATGAAATAGAATTGCAAAATATTGATAGCACTAACAATTTCAGGGATAACGCGGCTCTTTAAGTCTCCAAGAGGAAAAAGAAGAAAAAGGCTTTGATTCTTAAGGAAGACTCTGAGTCAGAATCTGAAGAGGATGGCTCTGAAGATGACTTGGAAATTGATCCAGAACAAGTGGCATTGTTCATCAAGAAGTTCAGAAGGATGTTTAGAAAAGGAAGCTCGAGCAAAAAGAATCCAAACACCTTCAAGAAAGACAAATCAAAGTCGGATCAAGTCATTTGTTATCACTGTAATGAGAAGGGTCACATCAAACCCGATTGCCCAAAGCTGGAAGAAACATCATCAAAGAATAAAGGGAAGAAGAAAGCTTACAAAGCTACACTTAGTGATGATGATGATTCTGAAGATGAGGAAGAAGTTTCAAACATGTGCTTCATGGCTGACTATAGCTCAGAAGCTGAAACTTCAGATGCTGAAGACGATGAGGTAACTTTTGAAGAACTCATGTCTAATTTTAATTCTCTTTTAAATACTTATGAAAAACTTCAGATTAATCATAAAAAAGTTTTGAAAAAGTTTTCTGAAGTAAAACAAGATTTTGATTATCAAAAACAAATCAATTCTGAAATAAGTATTGATTTAGAAAAGTTCAGAAGCACCAACTCAAAATCGAGTATTAATTTTTCTGATTAAGAAAATGATTTGGAAAATCTCAGAAAAATTAATTCGGATCTTGAGAGGGACTTAGAAAGATTAAGACATGCTAATGATCTTTTGATGATTGAAAAAATCGATTTAGAAAACGATATTAGCAATCTTAAAAATTCTAAAGAAGCTTTAGAAGTTGTCGAAGCTTCTGACACCTCAGATTCTGAAAGTGGATCAGATTCTGAAGTAGACTCATAAACTAAGAGGCTTTCTTAAAAGTGCAATGATCTTTTAAAAACCAATATTCTTTTGAGAAAGGATTTGGAAAAGTTTGTTAATGGTAGTAAAAATCTTGAAATGATTTTAGGATCACAAACAGCTTATTTTGATAAAAATGGAATTGGTTTTGTTCTTGAAAGTAAGTTTGCCAAAAAGAAAAAGTCTTTTAAGAAAACTTTCAAAAGGGCAAAGTGCTTTTATTGTTCCAAAACTAATCATGTTTCTGATTATTGTTTTTTATATAAATCAAAAGGAAAGTATGATTCTCACATCAGAAATCCAAAGAAAACTAACAACAAAGGATCCAATAAACTTTGGATACCTAAAGTTCATTTGAAACTACTTGCAGAAATGCTTGAAAACCAAAACAATGGATCTGAAGAGATGGTATGTAGACTCCGGATGTTCCAGACACATGACTGGACAAAAAGAGTACTTCATCCAACTTAGACAAAAGGACAAAGGTCAAGTAAAATTTGCCGATGGTACATGTGCTCAAGTAAAAGGTATTGGTGATGTTGGTAAGACATCAAAACATGTTATTAGCAATGTATTATTGGTAGATAAGCTCACACACAACTTGTTGAGTGTAAGCCAATTTTGTGATTTTAATTTGAATGTTCTTTTCGATAAGTATAAAGTTCAAGTGTTTGATCCTATTAATAATTCGGTCAAATTCACAGCACATAGGATAGGCAACACATATGTTTTATATTTAGATGATTTAGATTCTCAGAATCTAAATTGTTTATTATCTTTGGTTGATGACAAATGGTTGTGGCATAGTAAGCTAGGTCATATCAACATGAGATTGATTTCTGAAATCTCTACCAAAGACCTTGTAAGAGGGTTACCTAAGATTCTCTATACCAAGGATAAAACTTTTGATGAGTGTGAAAGAGGAAAGCAAGTAAAAACCTCATTCAAACACATTGCAGATGTTGCTACTAAAAGGCCTCTAGAGCTATTGCATATGGATCTCTTTGGTCCATCTAGAACAACTAGTCTAGGAGGAAAGAAATATGTGTTTGTAATTGTTGATGAATACTCAAGGTTTTGCTGGATTTTCTTTCTAAGATCAAAGGATGAAACATTTGAAAAATTCAAAGTGTTTCTCAAAATGATTCAAAATGAAAAGGGTTACAAAGTTTCAACCATTAAAAGTGATAATGGAGGAGAATTTGTAAATCATTCATTTAGAAACCTTTGTGAGGAATCAGGTATATTTCATACTTTTTCTAATCCTAGAACTCCTCAACAAAATGGAGTTCTAAAAAGAAAAAATAGAAGTATACAAGAGATGGCTAGAACCATGATGTTAGAAAGAAAAGTGGCAAAACATTTTTGGGCTGAAGCTGTAAATACGGCTTGTTATGTTCAAAATAGAGTGTTCATTAGACCTTTTCTATAGAAAACTCCATATGAGTTATGGTTCAACAAAAAACCTACAGTTTCTTATTTTCATGCATTCGGTTGTGATTGTTTTATATTGAATACAAAAGATAATTTGGACAAGTTTGAAGCCAGATCTGATAATGCTATTTTCTTAGGATATTCTTTGAATTCAAAAGCTTTTAGAGTATATAACAAAAGGACTCTTACTGTGGAAGAATCCATACACATAACCTTCAAAGAATTTTCAAGAGATTTTGCAGGTTCTGAGGGTAACAACACTGAAGTGAATTCGGATACTGGAGAAAAAGAATTTGAGGAGATAAACATCAACTCAAAGGGAGTTCAGAATCTGAACTCAGAAGCTACTCAGATTCATACTTCAGAAGCTGCTGAAACTCACACTTCAGAAGCTACCCAGAGTGGCACTTCAGAAGCTACACAGAATGGCACCTCAGAAGCTACACAGAGTGGTTCTTCAGAAGCTATGCAGAATCATAGTTCAGAAACTACTCAGAGGAAAAGTCCAGAAGCTCATGCTTGCTTCTGATGTAAATGTGGTAACTTCAAACCAATTATCTTCTGATATTTCTTCTGAAAATATAACCAGAGTTGATGAAACAGGAATTTGAAATGAGCTTGATGGGAGAACTCAGATTCTTCTTGGGACTTCAGATTCAACAACTAGAAAATGGTATATTCATTCATCAATCTAAATATTGTAATGAATTGTTGAAAAAGTATAATATGCTAGATTGTAAGTCTATGTCTACACCTATTCACCTCTCACAATCACTTGAACATGATGAAAATGAAGAGAGTGTTAATGAATCTGAATATAGAGGCATGATAGGTTCTTTGCTTTACTTAACATCAAGTAGACCTGATATTAAGTTTAGTGTAGGATATTGTGCTAGATTTCAATCTAAACCAAAAGTTTCTCATTTAGGATTAGTGAAAAGGATCTTTAGATATCTTAAAGGTACTACTAATCTTGGTCTTTTCTATGAGAAAGGAGATTCTTTTGATGTCTTAGGTTACACGGATTCGGATTTTGCTGGTGATAAAATAGAAAGGAAAAACACTTCTGGAGGATGTTATCTTCTAGGAAACAAATTGGTTACTTGGTCATGCAATAAACAAGAAATTGTTGCTTTGTCCACTGCCGAAGCAGAGTATGATGCGGCATCATCAAATTGCAAACAACTCTTGTGGATCAAAAATCAATTAGAAGATTATCACTTGAGGTACAAGTTTTTACCTTTGCTTTGTGATAGTACAAGTGCTATTTGCATTGCTAAAAATCCAGTTTTACATTCTAGAACCAAACATATTGGTATCAAACATCGCTTTATTAGAGATCATGTTTTGAAAGGTGATATTGAATTAAAATTTGTTGAAACAGAACATAATTTGGCTGACATTTTTACCAAACCCCTATCCGAAGATAGATATGTATTTCTTAGAAATAAACTCAACATTATATCTATTTAAACCTTTTTGATTATGACAAAAAGGGGGAGAATGATTAGATGTAATCTTTCTTCTTAGATGAATGGATATAATCTTTCTGGAAAATGTTTCAGAGAGGGAGAGTTTAGGTTCTGAGGATTCCAGGATTTGACGATTCCAGGATCTGAAGACAGTAGGATCTGATGATGTTAGATTCTGAGATTAGGATCTGATGATATTAGGTTCTGATGTATATACATATGTTTTCTACTATGAATATGTCATGTAGGACGAGATATATATCTTTATCTTTATCATATATGAATATTATATGTAGGGGAGATATGTTTCGATATGTTTATATATATGGTTCAGAAACTGACTGTGATATATATGTTCAGAAACTGTGATAAAAATGGTTCAGAAACTGACATGATACATATTGTACATTGTTATATTTGATATTATCATACATGGTTCTGAAAGTATTTTTGAAAAATATTTTCGAAACTCTATATCAATGCTATGTTTTCATTTTAAAAATTTGAGAAAGCATTGAAAGATTATATGAGTTTTGTCATCATCAAAAAGGGGGAGATTGTTAATGTAAATCCTCTTTTGGTTTTGATAATAACAAAACTAATGTAACTTTGTGAGTTTACATTGAGAAGCTACAGTGGATGTATTTGTAATAGATCAGAAGCTCTTTGCAGTGAGAAACCACTGTAAGAATGTACTGTATATGCTTTGGGTATTGTAATGTAATATTTATAATATGTAATAGAAGCATAGTGATAGGAATAGTGTTGTATTAGGTTATATAATGTATAATCCTGTAATATACACTTGAGAAGCTAGGAAGATACTTCAGAAGCAAGGAAGAGGCTTCAGAAGCTGGGAAGCTACTTCAAAAGCATGGAAGATGCTTTAGAAGCTCGGAGGATACTTCAGAAGCATGGAAGATGCTTCAGAAGCTCGGAGGATATTTCAGAAGCACGGAAGCGTGATCAGAAGCTCAATGAGATTCTGAAATGTTGAGAAAGTGTGGTCAGAAGCTCAATGAGGTTCTGAAGTTATTGAGAAACCCATTCAAAAACATAATGAGGTTCTGAAGGTTAAGAAGCTGGATAGAGATTTAATGAGTCTCTGGTGGAAGTTGGTCACGTGCTTAAAAGAAAAAAGAGGGAATTAGTTTTAAATGTTATTAGATAACTCTTTTCTAGTTTTGTTTAGTTTTCCGCCAAAGAAAATGGTCGTTGTAAAGTTGATTATAATGAGCTCTCTATATAAGATGAGTCTCAAGTTGTAATGAAAAAAAAAATCAGAAATGGATAGTGAATCACACACAATTGAAAAAGCAGAGAGATAGAAAAAATCACTCTGAGAGAAAAAAGAAAGGGCTGAAAAATAAAAGAAAAATCTGAGAGAGGCTCAGATACACTAGTGAGAAAGAAATAAAAAGAGTCTTGTGTTAATTCGAGAAAAAGAAAAGAAGGAGAAGGCTCAAGAGAGATCAGGATAAAGTTCTGACTCAAGATCGAAGAAGTAAAGAAGGAGAAGGAATTTCAGAAGCTCAAAGAGTTTGAAATTGATCAAGCTAGAAAAAGTTTGAGTCTTAGAGAAGATCAGAAGCTGACTTTAAATCGATTTCTTGAAGCATTGGTTCGTGGATTTTGTGATCAAGATACAAGGTTCTGAGAAGTCTTTGAGGGGATATCAAGGCGGAAAATCTTCCTAGAGGGGATATCTAGGGAGTGGAAATCTTCAGAAGGGGATATTCTGGAGTGTCGAACCTGAGAAGGTTGCAAAAGATATCGTGTATTGATACCTGTGTATTGTTGATACAATTTCTAGTGGAACTCAATCTTAAGAGATTGAAGAACTGGATGTAGGCTTCATTGGCCGAACCAGTATAAAAATCGGTCTAATTCTCTTACTCTCATCTCCTTATATTTGTTTGTGTTAATTGCATTTAATTGGTGTAATTGAATTTCATTGATTGTTTGCTCAGAAGCTGGTGTGATAACATCAGAAGCTGAAATAGTATTTGTGTGTTAATTTGTTTTCTGGAATATTTCAAGAACAAGCTTTAATCAATCTAAAAGTTAAAGAAAGTTAAAGAAACTTAAGTAAATACAATCTTTATGTGATTAAACTTTGTGATATGTGATATTGATCATTTGTTCTTTATATAATTGTTGCTTAGATTCTGAGTATATGTGATAGATATATCATATTACATATTGTTAATTGATTGCATTTGAAATACTAGTTCAAAAGATAATAGGTTCTGAAGTCAAAATCTGAAGCAAGGTCTGAAACAAAGTTCAGAAGTTGATTCGGAATTAGTTCAGAAGTTGTACTTTCTGAAAGAGATATTTTAAATAATTGATTTGATTTTTTAAGAAGCTTGATAATATTTGAGTGGCGATATTTGTGATCATATTCCGCTGTGCAAGATAAAAATTAAAGCATTGACATATTGATTTCTGTGTATGTCAACATATGTGATTTAAGGTTCTGTGATCACAAGTTGATTCTTTGTTTTTACTAATTCTTGACAAGTTTCAGAGACTTGATCAATCTTTGAGAATTTCAGGAAGTATTAAATAATAAAGAAGCATTCGGGAAAAAGTTATACACAACCAATTCACCCCCCCCCCCCTCTTGAGTTGTGTGAAGCATAGCTTGGAGGTGTTTCTCAAGAGACCCTCACATCATCAGTAAGGATACCATATCAACACACATACATCCATATTGTAGGTCAAAATAACATTTCTTGAGATATACATGAGTCGTCATTCATAACTGATAGGATGAAGTAAGTTTAGATATCTTAGTTGCACGTAGAGATATAATATACTCATCAATGTCACGCTGCAGTTTCTCCCTTACTTTATTTTTATCACTCTTTGCTTGTTGAATCACAATAATGTCTGCAAAGATATCATGTCCATATTATAATAAAATCGAGCAATGTACCTACTTGCAAGAAAAATATATAAGTGCTTCTATTTGTACAATAAAAAATTAGTTAAAATCATCTAATATAAAGATTTTGGGCAAAAATCATTCAATTAACTAAAAACTAACTTATTAAATTGAGCTTTTTTTGGTCAAAAATTTGCCAAATGAACCTATTAGCTGGTTTTACTGTTTTCTATTGTTCACCAAATATTTTCCAATATATATTATCGAGTTTAACAACTACTAAAAGAGTAACCAAAAGCTAGCAATTTTGCGTTTAACACCAAATTAATCATATTGTCATTGATAAAATGTGATGCACATTGTCAAGAATAATCTAGAAAGTTAGGGGTGCATGTATATACACTTATGAAGAACTATAATATTGCTAGATTGTTCTAGTACTTTTGAGTTGTATGTAGAATATCTTATTAAACTCTAGAAGTATGTAGAAATGTTTGATTGTCTCTTAATAGTGGTTGCATTGCCTATACATAGGAGACGATTCTCATTTACCAAGTGTATCACAAACTAGGCCGGTCACAAGCAACATTTGTAATACTACCCAACCTTATAAGCTATATATATATATATCCCTTGTACATTTCAATATCTAGTCATTTCATAAAACTAACGGTCACTATACATTTCATGTTTCCATCTCTTTCATGATATTGTTTTTCAATTTCATGTAAATACATTGGAATGAAGACAACTTTGAATCTTTAATACCCGGAAATTCTTCATCAAAGTGAGACATGCAAGACTTGATGCAACTATTGGCAGCTGCGGAGAATGATGCCCCTCTATTCAAAGCATTGTCAAGTGAGTTCTTGAACTCATTTTGAACTCTAGATCTTGCATTTTCCAGTGCACATATGAATGCTGGTTTGAAAAGCTAACCAATTGAAAATGTGTCATAAACTTCATGAATAAAAAACTACTGTAAGAAGGGAAAAAATAGTAATGTTTGTTGTACAACAGAAATACGTCCAACTAGTATCTAACGTGTGCTATATATATTTACGTATTATTATGTATAGAACACGTTGAAACTAGTTGGATATATTTCTGTTGTATAATAAACATTACTGAAAAAAAAAAAGATGTGACTTATAATGAAGTAGTATCTTATTTGTTAATAATGACAAATTTTCAATGTTTGTTTTTGTTCTTTTATAATAATCATCAAGTCAACGGTGTTTATAAATAATAATATTTGTTGTACAGTTGAAATAAGTTAAATTAGTATTCAATGGGTGTTATACATAATATTTAATGTGTATCATACGTACGTATGCTATACATATGACACACATTACGTATTATGTATAACACACGTTAGATACTAGTTGTGCGTATTTCTGTTGTACGACAAATATTATTAGTTTATAAATGATGAAAAACTATGCTTTCACAATATTCGAGTCAAGAAGAATTACTTGCAACAAATTTTGTTCAAGTTGATTTCGGTGTGTAGATTTTGCACCTTCATCATAGCCTACGGATTCTTTGTCATACCTAAATTATAATAAAATGAAATATAGTTGCTCAATATTCCTTTTGTCTACATCAACTTATTTTCACATAGGTAGCATAAGCATTGATAGGAAAAGAAATAAAAAAATCTATTACCTTACTCATGAAATTATTGAATAGATCAAACGTTACCAAAGTTTGACAAATACAAAATAAAACCTAGTAGATTTAGATAAAAACTTGTAACATAGCACAAGGTTATGTTTTGTCCACTAGCATTATATATATATATATATATATATATATATATATATATATGTCATATAAATTGGTAGTACTCACTCTGACAAACAAACACCAATGAGTGAATTGAGCTTCTTCACAAATCCTCGAACAGTGTCATACTTCACGCCCTCTTTCAATTGACACCACTCCTGCATGTTAATTGTAATGTAAGTAACTTCCATTGAATTAGTAATAATTACTAATGTGAAGGTTTGTGGGTTTAAGATTGTATTCTTAATGTAATGCAATGAGAGAGAGAGCAAAAGAGTGAGAAATAAAGTGAATGATTATGCGTGTCTTATGTGTTTTATTGGTAGATTAGGCGTTATATATGCATATAGGTTGTGTCTTTTTGGATTATATGCATTATGATTTATGTTTTATATATTTGGTTTATGTATTGTATTAGTGAATTATGTTTTATTTGCATTGGATTATGCATTGCATAGTGGATTAAGTTATTTTCTATAGATTATGTGTTGTATTATTGGATTAAATTTTTATTTATGGATTTGTATTTCTTTAGTGGATTAGGTGATTTATATATTTTTTGTGTTACTTAAATTTATTAGGTTTTATTTATGGATCATGTGTTATATTAGTTGATAGGATTTTCATGTAGTTATGTTTTATATGATTGGATAGATTTTACAATAATACTATTCGTACAACAAAAATATATCAAATTAGTATTCAACGTGTGCGATACAGAAAATGTAATGTGTGCTATATATATAGTACACGTTTGTATAGCACATATTATGTCGTATATAGTACACATTGGATACTAGTTGGACGTATTTCTGTTGTACGACATAGATTTTATATATGGATTATTATGTGTTGTATTAATCAGGGACGGAGGCAAAGGGGGGGCAGAGGGGTCCATGGCCCCCCCAATTTTTTTTAAAAAAACTAATATTTATATGTATATAGTGTAATTTTCAAATTTTATTAATGATATAGGATAAAAGAATAATGTCCAATATAATTATAGTCCTAATTTTTAATGTATGGTATAATTTAAAATCTTCAATAACAAACTGTTTCATGGATTATAATTAACAAATTATTTTAGGATTCACTCATACTAATATATTAAACAATAACTAAACTGAAGTATGTGCCAATGATTTCTGAGTTAAGTCAAGACGTACTTAGTTAAATCGGGAAAATCTAAGACTTATTATTTGATTCATTGTTTATTTTATTTGGTATTGACTCTTATTGTTTCAATGATTACAAGTGAAAAATAGTTTTCAGTTATGAATATTGGAAAAAATAGACTAAAAAACAAGATGGAAGATAATTTTTTTGCTGATTGTTTAGTAACTTATGTCGAAAGAAAAATTGCAAAAAATTTTGATATTTACTCAATTATTGATGAATTTTATAATATGAAAGAGACGTTATGCTCAACTTCAATAGAGATATAATGTATTTAATTTTTAAACTAATAAATTTTTATATAATTATTTTAATTCTTTTATGTTTATAATTTTAGCCCCCTCACCATTTTAATCCTGGATCCGTCCCTGGTATTAATGAAGTAGGTACATGAATTTCCAACTATTGGAAAGTTGTCAAGAGAAGCAGGGGCGAAGCCAGAAGTTTTTTCTAGGGGTGGCTAATAGAGATGGAGTTAGATATTTTTTATATTTTATTTTTAATTATAAATTTTTTATTTAAATTATTTGTTAAATTTGATCATATTATTGAGTCTTTATACACTCTTTAATTTTTTTACAAATATAATGTAAGTGTGTGATAATTGAATTATATATTAAATAAAATTCAATAAAATATATATAAGAAAAAAATTAGGAGAATTAAATATAAATTTTTTTATTACACTGATAATAAAATTAGAAATTTCAGGGGCACCGTCCCTTAAACCCTAACCTAGTTTCTCCCCTGAAGAGAAGTGTGTTACATGCAATGAACTTTCTAAAAATACTGCACATTTTTCTTCACTATAGTTTTTCTAGCTCGACATGAAATTATTTATTGGAGTCCTAGAATGTGAGTGGAAATCAGCTTGAGATAGTGGGGGCAAGTTATTAAGCATTCTTTTCGGATTGTTAGGTGGATTGTTGATAGAGAATCATGCATGAAATGTTGCACGACATTAAGGGTGTGTTTGGGAGTTTGAGTTGGGAGGGGAAGGGAGAGAGAGATTTTGAGAAGTGTAAATGTGTTTGGGAGTTATATTGGTAGAGAGATGAGGTGTTTTAGAGAATTTTAAAATTCTTCAAAATCCTTCAAACTTTTCAATTTTTAATTCTCTCAACTTGAAAGATTATCAAACTTCTAAACTAGATAAAATACTTTCCACTAAGACTTTGTTTGAAAGTTTAGAGAAAAATAAAGGGAATGATTTTGGAAGGGAAGGAAGAGAGAGAGGAGAGAAAAACTTAAAGGGGATAACCTCTCATTGTTTGAAAGTTTTAAAATTCTCCAAACTGAGGAACAAAAGAATAGAAATTTCAAAGATTTTGGAGCATTTTGAAAAATCTTTAAAGAATGTCCCTCCCTACTTATGTAACTTTCAAATATATCCACATCTCTCAAAATCTCTCTCTCCTATCCTCTCCCCAAATTCAAACTTCCAAACACACCTTAAGTTTCTCCTTCTATTCCCCTTTCTTTCCCACTATAAACCCTAGCTCTCCTCTCCTCCCAACTCACAAATAAAGTCTAAGGATGCCAAGAGGGAATGGTGTTAGGAGTGGTGTGAATGTGTTTATTGATGTCATGATGCACTTGGTCACTTGGTGGATACCTTTCCTAATTTTTTTCCTGATAATGTCTGCCATTGTTAGGTGACATTGGTGATGTTTTTGTTTGTTATGTTATTGTTATTTGTCTTTTCTGAGTCAATAATATTTGGTTTATGAGGATAAAATAGTTAATAAATTTATTTTAATTTTATTTTTTATCCAAATAATCATTAAGATTGTAATAGATTGAGTAATAGTGATACAAAAATCTTATTTATTGATTAATTTTACTGATTTTCATTGTCACTTATTAATTTTTTTTCTCACATGAACTACTTTTGGACTCAAAAGATTATTTATAAAAAAATTAAAACCATAATATTTGGTCCAACTAAAATAAATATTTGAATCATTTTTAATTTTTTTATGCTTTTTAAATATGTTATGTCTAAAAAGATAAAAGTGGGTGAAAGAATTAAATTTTCACAAACAATATAATAATTAACAAACCCTGTTTGGTGGGAAAACATTTGAATTTTTTTAAGGTATGCTTTCACTTATAATATATTGCATTTAAATTTCTTTTTTACTATCCTCACACTTTTTGTTGTTTTCGCAATATTGTGTGGATTAAAAGAGTGTTACTATTTTGACATCCAAATTTTGGATGTCTATAAACATTCAATTATATTCAATGATGGAGAATAAAAATAAAAATGTGTAAATGAGGATCCTCAAAAAATGAATGGTAAAAGATTGAATATATACACGGTGTATAAAATAGTGAATGTTAAAATAGTTTTATTGGGATCAAAACTTAATATGAAAATTAAGGTGAAAATGTGTAAATTCCTATAATTATCAGCAAAATATTAATTATATAACATAAAAGCACATAGCAAAACAAAATTCACTGCTAGTACCTTTTTCGCTGCAAAAGTATCACATTTCTCTTTGGCAATTTGTTGACATCTTACATTAGCAACCATAGTCTGCATGTGGATTGAGGTAAAAAAAAAAGATTAATACAACCAATATTATGAGTATCTGACTTTTAGAAATGAACATTGTTATATATACAATAAAAAATCAGTTAAAATAGTCAATAAGTTGTGCACAACATATAAAATATAAAATGCACAACGAATATTACATGTGGTGTACACTATATATCATATGATGTACACAACATATATCACATGTTACAAAAAAGATGATACTGCAACATGTGATATATGTTGTGTGCATGACGTGTGATATATTATGCACGATATATGATATATGTTGTGCATTATATATATATATATTGTGCACAATAAATTGACTGTTTTGGCTTAAATTTTTATTGTGCACAAATATTTGCCTTTAAAAATTGACATTTTTCTTGATATTTACAAAACTAGTGCGTGTACATCACAAAATATGTATAACATAAAGTGTCTGCTTTATATAACCATTTTTATAGACATGCGTATGAACAATAAATAGTAGTAAGCGAATATATTTTTCGATTCATTAAACGAACACTATTGATATCGAAGGAACATAATTAGTTACCAAAAATGAACATATTTATTATAGTAAATACACTTAAGCATGGAAGTACTCATTTATTTAAAACACATCTTGTATCAGAGAATTTTATTATTTTTTATGTTGCAAAGATTAAGTGTTCAACAAATATATTGTCTTAACTAATGAATAAATAATATATTTAGATATGAATAAATTATGTGTTCACCAATTATGAGTAAGTTATGTCTTCATTGATAATTAAATTATATGTTAATCGATAACAACAATGTTTTTAACAATAGACAAGTTGTGTGTTCACCGGTTAATAAATTGTGTTTAATGATGACTAAATAATGTGTTTACTAATTAACAATAATGTGTTTATCGATAAATAACAATAAAAACAAAAATTGTTATATGAACATGTCCCATTTTTTAAAATGAATGATCAATATTGGACATTCAAATTTTGAGGGACTAAATTTGTTTGCAATATATCTTTGAAGGACCAGTTGAGTATTTAATCAATCATAAATATAATGAATTTTGCCAATAAAAAATAAAAAGAAATAGTGAAAATATGAATTGTAATTTCGTCTAGTATAGAACAAAATAGAAAGTTGAAATGATGATAAAATAGATAATTCTAAAAGAGGAAAAAGGAGCATACATGGAAATAACCAAATGAAAACAATAGTATGAAATGTGTGTAGTATATAATATGTAACGTGTGTTATATATATAACACACACAAGTATGTATAACATAAATTAAATATTATATATAATACATGTTAGATATTAATTAAAAATATTTCTGTTGTACGTTCAATATTATTGTAAAATTATTAACTAAATCTTAATTTAACAGCTTAAATTCCAAGTAAAATAATTCTTTAATATAGTATCGATCAAATTCTTCTGACAAAACGGTCAATTTTACTTAAAGACTTGAGGAAGTGCTATCTTCTCAAAGAATAAAGAATGGAAATGGAGATGTCATAAAAAGTATGACAAGATTCCACTGTGATCAAAACTGCATCAGGTAACAAGATCATTCCCAATATTTTATAAATTTCAAACATAGAACACAATCAACTTATTGAGTCTTGGCGAAGACAAATGTTGAAAAACAACTCTATGGTTGCGTTTGTTAGGAGTGACTCCGGGGACGGAGGCACTGGTGCCACTGGGGGCAGTGACATTGGCGCGGGGCACAAATTTTGTGTCTAGTGTCTCTGTTAGGTGTTTGTTAAAAATTGGGGGACACTACCCAAAATATTTTAAGTTGACAAAATTACCCCTAATGGAGCGATGGAGACCGACGACTGTTGGATGGCGGCGGTGGTGGCCGGCGGCGGCCGGCAGAGGTGGTCGGCGGCAGCAGCCGATAGTGGCGGTCGGCGGTGGTGGCCGGCGGTGGCAGCCGACGGAGGTGGTCGGCGGTGATTGCGGAGGCGGAGGTGGCCGGTGGCGGTCCATGGTGGAGTAGGGTGGTGGTGCATGGTGTAAGAGGGTATAGAATGTGATGGTCAAGAGGGGAAATAGGTAAATATTTTGTATCTCCGAGTAGTGTCTCCAATGACTCCATTTTCAAAGTGAACACAAAATGATGAGGGGGGCACTGTGTCTCCGGCTGTGTCTCCGACTCCGGAGACACAGTGCCCCCCTCACCAAACAGATCACAGGCACTATTTTTCAGTATCTCAATGTCTCTGCCCCGGAGACACCGAAAACAAACGCACCCTATATATTTCATATGTGTCGTTCACATAGTGCTAGTTGTTTCCTTGACAAATTCTACCTTGATTTTGAAGGATCGTCGTACCGGAAAATCCTAGATCCTAGTGCTTATATATTAATGTCAGCAAAGAGGAAGGCAGAAGAAGTTTCCACTAGAACTCTAAACATGGGAAGGTCATGCCTATTATAGATGATGAATTGATTCAGCTTCCTAAAGCTAAAGAAAATAATAAGTGGGGTGCTAAAGCAAATAATATTGGTATATATAATAATATCATTATCCCTTCTCCACCTCATAAAAAATAGACAACTTTAATTTAATAAAAATGTTGACTGTCATTAATATATTTATTAAAATTATTAATATTTCATAAGATGGAAAAATAGGTGGATAGAAATATTGTATCTGCATTTTTAAAATAATAATGTAAAACAATGTTAGAATTGTTGAGGACAACAAAAAAGCAGGATGATAAGACGACATTGTCTTTCAGAAAATTACAATTCATAAATAAACCTTTCAAGAGAAATATTAAAGTGTAGTAGTATTCATGAGAGTTCTCAAGACGTGTATGTTAAAAATTGAAATTGATCTTGATATTAACAAATTAGACTTCTTAATTATGTTAAGCACATATTTTTCAGGTTTATTTTCACCAACATAGTTGATATGTGTATGGCAATAGGTGATAGTCCACATTTTGAGGTAGTGGATGTTCTTAAGTAACTTCCACCAAAAGAATAATAAAATTTTCAATATTGACTGTAAAGTTAAAACGTTGTCAACAAAAATTATATTAACAATTATCGATCATTAAAAATAAGTATAAATTATTATAAAATAGATAAAAATTAAAATATTTATAAGTTATTTTTAAGTATTTTACTATTTTATGGCCATAGATGGTTAATTTCACTTATATTAATAATACATTTATTGAGATATTTAATTATTAATTGTTAAAAATGATAATTTTTCTTTCATGTTTTTGTTTTTTTTTCCTATGTATTTTTTTTTTATCAACATATTCTCATAAATAAAAGTTGAAGTAGCACCATCAGAACAAACATAATTATATTACCTGAATTGAAGGAAGGTCTAGATCTTTGTCCTTCTTAATCTGTTTTCAGATATGCTGAGACTTATAGAAAAAGCCTGATGCAGGAACTACTCCTTTTATGTTTCGATCTCCAGCAATTCCACCAGGAGAAATAGAATGAAAAAATCGTCGCCTCAAGATTTCAACCTACATGAGTTCATTGAAGATAATTCATGAAAAATTAAAGGACATGTATGTAAAAAAAATATGAAATTTTTCTAGTTTTTAATACAAAAAAAAGGCCAAATTAATTAATACAAAACTTTACATGCATAAATTAAGATGCAAACACACAATCACTCACATGCAATGCATACATAATACGTCAAAATCAACATACAAATATTTGATATGTATTATATGAGATATTTTATTAATAATTGTAAATATACTGGGTGTTAATCTAAAATTCCATGGGGGAGAGATAGAAGTCCTTTATTTTTATTTTGGCTTATAAATAGAGTCTTTAATTGGTTGTATGGTTAAGAAATTCTCCAAAAGTGGAAGTGATATGAGTAGTCTTTGGTTGTATGGTTGAAATATTTCGAAGAGTGGAAGTGACCAATTATATACATAGTTTAATTATAATAATTGCTCATGTAATGTATTTCTGAGGATGGTTTGCGACTTCAGTCATTATTCAAAAGTTGCATATTTATGAAGTTTATTCTAATAGAATCGTGAAATAGGTCTTGAGTCATCAAACCAGGTTAAAAATTTTAGTATACTCTTTCTTTCTCTCTTTTATTTTGTATGGGGCCAACAAAATATTCATATTTAACTACATGTTTTTAATTTGATTTATAATGTATTTTTGTACAATCTTAATGTACTTGTATCATCGTCAGGAGAATGTTGTACCAATTAATTTTTGTGCAAAATAACTAAGTAAACAAGAAGGTAGTTCATACCTCCTTCTTAAAATCTTCTAGCTTATGTTCATAGTGAGGAAGACCAACAACTTCAACCTGGACATTCATCACCAAGTGAAAATATATAGTTTGTATGATAAATTCCCAATAGACTATATAGGGAGAACATTATTATTTATTTACTTAGCAATGCCAAAAGAATGATATATGAACTCACAATGAAATAATCATTTAGCGGAGTGCCATCTGTAATAACATCTTCCCATATCTGCAGCCAAAATAGTAAAATGATGACAAAAATTAACATAAAATTATATGTAACAATTCGTTGATATCATATGGAAAGAGATGCACTAATGCTAGTAGTATTCAACGTGTGTTATATATAATATATAATATGTAATATGTGTCATATGTATAACACACGTACGTATGACACAAATTATGTATTATGTACAAGATACCATAGATATTAATTAGATATATAGATGGAAAAAAAAGGAAAGCATTATATTACCCTTTTAATATCTTCTCGCAACATTTCATCTAAGCGAACAAGTGGTGTCTGTAAAAGGGAAAAAGGTTATCACATTGTTAACCTACAAATTATGAGCATCGCTTAATGTACAACAAAAAATCAGCTAAAACAATTAATAAATAGGAATTTGGGCCACAATTACCCAGCCCATTAAAAATATACTAATGATTAAAATGTTATTTGGGCCATAAAATGTTAAATGGACTTTGTTAGCTGTTTTGGCTGAAAAAATATTGTTCTCCGAGCATTTGCGACAAATTAAAGTATGTAACACATAATTTAAGTGAATTACTATCTTTTAATTTATTTTCTATTGTCTATTGTCGTCACTCCCTAATTACTATTTTTAAGGCAAAATAATAAATTAAGAGCATTAAATTAGGAGTGACAATAGATATTTAAAAGTGACAACAGTCATATTAAATTGAAAAAAAAAACTAAAACTAAAACACAAGTCATTTTGCTTACACACCCTTGATAAATCACGAACGACAAAAAGCAATTTGGTTTTGCGAGGATCACACAATTTCTTGCTGACCTGTAATAAAGAGCTTGAAAATGCAATTAGATAAACGCTCAATTTTTCCCTAGTTGTTTGAGATTTAATATTACTCATCTATAAATGGTTATGAAATCATCCTACATCTCTAGGCTTAAAGAATGAACAGTATTATATACGGGATTTTACTAATATAAATACTTTAATATACTTGTTAAGAATATTAAAAAAAATAAAATTTTAAAAAATTCAAAAAATTATGATGAATCTATTATATACATAAAGAAGATAAAAGTATATATTTTTAAAATGAATATTTTTTTATTATTTTAACAAGTGCTCTAATAAAGAATATCTCCAAAAATTCTTATGTATTATCCCATCATTTTGGCTCAAATATCATATCATTAGATTAGATCTCCTAGATGTTTATGAGTTCGAAACGGACAGTTTCATGAAGCTTATGGAAGTTATATTTCATCAAAGTGCCAATAAAAGTAATGAGTGTTGCTATTTTGATATTCAAATTTTAAATGTTTATAAACATCCAATTATATCCAATAATAAAAAATTAAAATAAAAATATATAAGTGAGAATCCTATAAAAATAAATAATAATAAATTAAATATAAATATAATATACGAGATAATAAATGTTAAAATAATTTTATTAAAAAATAATAGACTAACAGAAAATACCTGAAAGACAGTTCTCAAAAGTGGCCTATTGGCAGCATTCTCACGGCCAATGTCATTGTTCCACCTTTACAAGTATATAGCAGACAAAAGATAATGGAAGTTATACAAAAAAAGATGATCGAAGTAAATTAAAAGATAAAAGGTAAAATTAAAGAGTGTTGTTATTTGCATAATAAAAAATCAGTTAAAATCAGTTTATGTAAAGATTTTTTGTCACAAATATTTCAGTTTACTAAAAATTAACTACTTAGAAATGATTTTTTTGTCAAAAATTATCCAATTGATCTATTAGCTGATTTGGCTCACCAAACATTTCTCAAAATTAAATTGAAAAAACCATAAAACAAGTAGCTCAAACCCGCGGAATTGGTCAGCAATAAGGATGTTTAAGGAAAAAAGATGGGTAAATACTCACACGTTTATTAGCACTATATCAGAGACAGTAAGAGCAAACAGAGAACTTTGTTTTTTGAATGTCGTGTCGTCATTCTGAAATAATGAACACTTTTTCAGTATACAAGGAAACAATAAAAAACACGAGTTATCCATTTCCAATTTGCTGTTTAAATTGAATTAAAGATAAATATTATTTGTACAATTGTAATTACTTAAATCTCAAATATTCATCCACCTCTATTCATAAAATATGTACCACCAGTCATTTACTTTTTTTTTAAAAAACTTATTCTCTATCAATCACATCTCCCATCATAAGTCACCACCTAAGATATGTGATAAGGATAAAGTCTAAGTGTTAGGTATTGGTTATTGTAAACACCGTATTTTGTCCGGATTTTTATTTAAAAATAAAAAAACACAAAAAATAGAAAAATAAAAAATAGATATCAAAATTGCAATTAGATCAAATTTAATACAAATCAGTTGTAATTAGAAACAATCACAATCAACTCAAAATCAATTATCATTAATCAAAATCTCATCAAATACAATCACATTAAATAAAAATCAAATCAATCAAACACAATAACAAAAAATCAACCAGAATTCCATTACATTAATTTTAGATTTAACCTAGTAGCTATATATATTAATCGTGTAACAGCAACAGGGGATAACGACAACAGAGCAAAAACACAGAGCACAGAAAGGGGAAGGCAACAACAGCATCGTCATCATCTCACAGTTGCTCCTATGGCAGGAGCTCCTATGGCGGCAGCATACACAACAACAACACTGCCGTAAGAAGCACCACCACCACCATTAGAGCTCCTCAGCAACAGCAACAATAATAAATAACAGCAATAAAGAAGACAGCAACAACAACAAAGAATAGCAACAGCAGTAGAAAAGAGAACAGAGGAGACAACAACATAGTAGCACAGCAGAACAAGAAGCAGCAGAGCAGCACCCTCGTGCCATCCACCACCATCACCAGCGGAGGAGTAACAGAGCCAGCCGCCGCGGAACCGACGTTTGTCAACCACCACCATTGCAGCAGCAGCGGCGGCACCGTTCTTCTCCCACTGTGGCGGCAACATCCCGGCGGACGTCTTCCCTGCGGTCGGCGCCCTTTCTCTCAGCCCGCACCCGCGTCCTGTGCCGCTCGCTCCATTCCCTATAGCTGCGGCCAATCATCGCAGCAGCTCCGATCGTCCCCGTCCGCCGCTCGCACACAGCCCGCATCACAAGGCCAGCAGCCGCCGCGGTGACGCAGACGCAACGCCGCGCCCTGGGCAGCCGCGCCGCCCTTCCTTGCCGCGCCCCCACATGATCTCCTTCCTCTGATGCCGCACGTACACAACCGCGGCAGCCGCTAGGACCGCGACCTTTTCTCCGCCGCATTCCTTTTGTGGCTCGCCCATGCCTCCCGTCCATGGCTGCCGCACTAACACCCCCATCTTCCCTTCTTTCCCTATACGGGAATTAGGGATTGAATGGAGGGGGTTGTTTGGTTTATTATTATTATTATTATTATTATTATTATTATATATTATTATTATTATTATTTCTATTTTAAAAATAAAAAAATTCAATTCTCTTTTTCTATTAAAATCAAAATAAAATTCTCTTTTTACTATTCAAGATATCGTTGTGTGATTTAATCATCCTCGAGGATCGCAATTTGTGGGGTACTTATGCGAATCATATCGTCCTGTATCCCGAAAATATCTTTTTCTTAAAAATAAATCATTTCCTTTTTCTAAACAATTCTTTTTCTTTCAATTAAAATTAAAGCAAAATTCATAAAATCTTTTTCTTACAATTTATTTCGTTGTATGAGATAATCATCCTCGGAATAATAGACTGTAGGGTACTTGTGCGAATCACATCGTCATGTACCCTAAAAATATCTTTTTCTTAAAATAACATTTATATCCTTTTTAAGTCAAAAACAATTTATTTTCTTTCAAATTAAAATCAAAATAAATTTACAAAATCTTTTTCACAATTTATTATTTCGTTGTATGAGATGATCATCCTCGGAATAATAGACTGTAGGGTACTTGTGCGAATCACATCGTCCTGTACCCTAAAAATATTCTTTTCTTAAAATAACAATTTATTTCCTTTTCAAAAGCAATTTATTTTCTTTAATCAAAATCAAAACAATTTACAAAATTATCTTTTTACAATTTATTATTTCGTTGTATGAGACAATCATCCTCGGAATTGCAATTTACGGGGTACTTGTGCAAATCATATCGCACTGTATCCTAAAATATCTTTTTCTTAAATAAACAAATTCCCTTTTTATAAAAATTCTTTTTTTTCTCTTTCAATTAAACTCAAATCAACTCATAAAGTCTTTTTTACAATTTATCATTTCGTTGTATGAGATAGTCATCCTCGGGTTGTAAATTGTGGAGTACTTGTGTGAATCGTAATTTTCCCTGTACTCAACACTTTCTAAAAAACACACAACACACAAATATTTTCTACAAGAACGACGTGGGTTTGAGTTCCTCATTGCACCAGAGGATACGTCGGCACAGGCTACAACCTGTCAACCCAAAATTAATTTTTAAATCATTTTGTTCTCTCTTTTTATGTCTTTTTTTAATGTGTTTATTTTAATATTTTAAGGGGAAATTAAATGTTATTAAATTATAAATATTGATTTGCATAATTCGCTCTAGGGTAACCGTATTTATACGGATGTATTAGGGGTGCAGTGAGATTAAATTCTCACCCTTCCCTAATCATAATTCGACTCCCGGACCTAATCTCTAAAAAGACCAGTTTTGTACAAAATAAAGGTTTTCCAATTTTTCCGTAATTAAAATTGGTGGCGACTCCATTTCACTCCATTTTTAGTCACGGCACCCCTCGGGGACGTTGTGACAGTTATGGGTTAGTTAGTGGTTTATTTGTTAGTTGCTATTCTTGTTCTCTTCCTCTCTGTTTTCCCTCTTCTATATATTCTCTATTTGTTAGGTAAGGGAAATCAGGGAAAAGGGGTGGTATTCATTTTGGTTTTTACTCTTTCAAAAGTGAAATAAAGCATCCAGTTTTTCTTCTTGCTCTTCTCTCTTTACTGTGCAAAATCCTAATATGGTATCAAGAGCCTTCTAACGATCGCTCCTCCACCATGGCTAATCCATACACAGTTCCAAACTTTTCACCCACAACCTTCCCTGTTGCTATTCCACACAAACTCAGTGGGGGAAATTTTCTTCCATGGAAACAGATTGCTATCAGCACCCTTAGGGCTCACAACTTGGAAAATCATCTCTTTTAATCGAACATACCTCAACGCTTTACGGTTGTGGATTCTCAACCAACAACCACTGAATCGCAAGAATTCAAGAATTGGAAGCAGCAAGATAACCATATCGTCTCATGGCTTCTTTCATCCATGGACGCATCGTTCCTAAATCGCATGGTTGGCTGCGACACTACTCATCAAATCTGGTCTTGAATTGAAGAATTTTTTGCTTCGCAGACCATGGCCAAGGCTCGTCAATTGAAGCTTTCTCTTCGATCAATCAAGAAACAGGGTTCGAGTGCCTCTGATTACTTACTTCAAATCAAGAACATCGCGGACTCACTTGCCGCGGTAGGATCTCCGTTAACCATCAATGAACATATCGACGCCATTTTGGATGGTTTGAATGAAAGGTATGAATCTTTCATTACTTCTGTTCTTTATCGAAGGGAACCCTACACCATTGGCGAACTCGAAGCTCATCTCATGACTCAAGAAGCTTTGATCGATCGACTTCATCAGGATGAAGACACCATCCCTCAAGCAAATTACGCCCAAACCACCAACCCTAATTTCAGAGGTGGCAGGACCACCGGTGGTAAACGAGGAGTGCGTGGGGGTCGTGCAACTCGCAGAGGTAGAAGCTCATGGAATCAACAACGTATTCAATGCCAGATCTGTGGCAGATTTGGGCATCCGGCGGTGCGATGCTATTATCGCTTCGATCAACAATACTAAGGTAATAGCTCCACATCCAACCCCAACACTCTTCCTCCTCCACCGCCTTCATCTGAGTTTCATCAACCTCAAGCTTTCATTTCCACTGCGAGCTCCGTCACTGATCCTACATGGCACGCTGACACTGGTGCAAGCCACCACATGACGAATGATCCTTCCAATTTTCTTCAATGTGCAGAAACAGTTAACCCAGATCAGGTGATGCTTGGCAATGGCTCAGGAATGCCGATTGCTCAGTCTGGTAAAGCCTTTCTTCAATCTTTAGAATCAAAGAAACTTTTTTTATTATCTAATTTGCTACATGTTCCTGAACTAACCAAAAACTTACTCTCAGTTAGGAAATTTTCTCTTGACAATCATGTGTATTTTGAATTTTGGCCTGAATTCTTTATCATTAAATCTCAGGAAACAGGGCAGAAACTTCTCCATGGGCATCATGAAGATGGCATCTATAATCTGGACGGAGTTTCTGTCCATAAGCCTCTAAACTGTAATAAAATCACCAAATCTTGTATGTCTAATTCTTTACTTGTTGCATACAATGCTGCTACTCATAATAAGATAGACTGGCACAAAAGATTAGGTCATTGTGCCATGAGAACTGTCAATATTGTTCTTTCATCTTGTAATCTCAAACCGGTTTCTGTTATCAATAAAATGTCTCCTTGTGATACATGTTGTATGGCTAAATTTCACAAACAACCACATTACTTATCTAGTACTACTTATTCTTGTCCTCTTGAATTAGTTGTGGCTGATGTTTGGGGCCCTGCACCCATGTTATCTACTCTAGGATTTCGTTATTATGTGTGTTTTGTTGATAAGTTCTCTGGATTTAGCACTTTATATTTGTTAGAATCCAAAGCACAGGTCTTTTCATCTTTCCTTCAATACAAGGCTTTGATGGAAAAGCAAACTGGTTTGCAATTAAAAGCTCTTCAAACGGACAACGGTAAAAAATTCTTATCCCATTCTTTTACTACTTACTTAACTCAACATGACATTTTACATAGAGGTACTTGTCCTTATGCTCACCATCAAAATGGGAAGGTGGAAAGAAAACACAGACATATTACTGAAATGGGTCTTGCATTATTAGCTACTGCATCCATGCCTCTTACTTATTGGGATCATGCTTTTTTAACTGCCACTCATATCATTAATAGGCTGCCATCTTATTACTTAGGCAATATTTCTCCTTTTCAGAAATTATTTGATAAAGTCCTGATTATATGTCTTTAAGAACCTTTGGATGTGCATGTTTTCCCTATCTGAGACCTTATAATAAAAATAAGTTTTCTTATAGATCACAGAAATGTATATTTCTTGGATACCCTTCAAATCAAAAAGGTTATAAGTGTTTATCATCTACTGGCCGAATTTATATTGTTCAAGATGTTGAGTTTGATGAGAATTCTTTTCCTTTCTTGTCTTTATTTCCTTCTGCTGCTTCTAAAGAATCTGCTAGTACCACTTCTATGACTCTTACTCCTACCATTCCTCAAGTTATTCCTTCACCTGCTGCTATTACTTTACCTCAGGATTTAGACTCCCATACTTACACTAATTCATCCTCTGAATCAGAGGAATCTGCCATTCATTTTGCTGAGCAGCAATCTGATCTTCCCTCTAGCCATTGTAATGATTCTAGAGATCCTCATCCTATTAATTCTGCTCTAGCGGATGCATCTCTCCTTCCTCAAACTCATATTAACAACACTGTTTCTACCCATCCAATGATCACTAGGTCTAAAACTGGGTCTTTAAAACCCAAAACATATGATGTTGTGGTTAAATCCACACCAGATCTTGTTAATAACACTCCTACCACTTACACTCAAGCATTAGCTTCCCCTCATTGGAAAGCAGCCATGGTTGAGGAATTTCAGGCCTTAATGGGAAATAAAACATGGACCTTAGTTGATAAACCAACTACAGCCAAAGTCATTGGATGTAAATGGGTTTATGCTATTAAGAGAGACCAAAAAGGGGCTATTAAAAAGTATAAGGCTAGGCTGGTTACAAAAGGGTACAATCAAGTAGAGGGTGTTGATTTTGAACAGGTTTATAGTCCTGTTATCAAGCATCCTACCATTAGAATTATTTTGACTATTGCTCTTTCTAAAGGATGGAATATAAGACAATTGGATTTCAATAATGCCTTTCTTAATGGTAAATTAGATGAGGATGTTTTCATGTCACAAGTTCCTGGTTTGTCTAGCCCTAATACAGCCCTAGTTTATAAACTTCATAAAGCTATATATGGGCTTAAACAAGCCCCTAGGGCATGGTATTCCACTTTGAAATCTACATTGACTAAGTTTGGTTTTACTGCTACTGTTTCAGATGTTTCTTTATTTGTTAAAATTACTGATTCCATTACCATTTATGTTTTGGTTTATGTGGATGACATTTTAATTACTGGAAACTCTTCTACTGTTGTTTCTGATTTGATTTCTCAATTAAATTCTATTTTCTCATTAAGAGACCTGGGAAATTTGAATTACTTCTTAGGTATAGAGGTTACATATCCTAATCCTACTACTGTTGGTCTATCTCAGTCTAAGTATATCACTGAGTTACTTCACAAGGCTTCCATGCAAGGTGCCAAGGGAATGCCAACTCCTATGGTTTCAAGTGAAAAACTATCAGCTCATAATGGAATTGAATATTGCAATCCCTCACATTATAGATCAATTGTGGGGGGCTTACAATATGCAACCATTACACGCCCTGACATAGCTTTTGCTGTCAATAAAGTTTCCCAATTCATGCACAAACCACTTGAAACTCATTGAAGGGCTGTAAAGAGGATACTTAGGTATCTCTCAGGCACTCTGCATAGAGGTCTTGTTTTTCATTCTGCTACTGGCTTAAGGTTGTTTGCTTATTCAGATTCTGATTGGGGCAGTGATCCTGATGACAGAAAAAGTACTTCTGGATTTTGCATTTATTTTGGCAGCAACTTGGTGAGTTGGTTAAGCAAAAAGCAGCAGGCAGTAAGTAGATCAAGTACAGAAGCAGAATTCAGGAGCTTGGCTTCCTGTTTGGCAGACTTGCAGTGAATGCAATCTCTTCTACATGAGCTACATCTCTCATCCTCTTCTCCTCCTACTATATTCTGTGATAACCTCAGCAGTGTTCTTCTAGCTGCGAATCCAATACTACACTCAAGAACAAAGCACTTTGAAATAGACCTTTATTTTGTTCGTGAAAAGGTCTCTCAAAAGAAAGTGTTTGTTGTTCACATTCCAGCAGCAAGTCAAGTGGCAGACTTGCTCACAAAGCCTTTATCAGCCAAGAATTTCATTCCCTTTAAGGACAAATTGAGAATTCTAGATTATTCATTTCTCAATTTGGGGGGGGGGGGTGATAAGGATAAAGTCTAAGTGTTAGATATTGGTTATGGGTTAGTTAGTGGTTTATTTGTTAGTTGCTATTCTTGTTCTCTTCCTCTCTGTTTTCCCTCTTCTATATATTCTCTATTTGTTAGGTAAGGGAAATCAGGGAAAAGGGGTGGTATTCATTTTGGTTTTTACTTTTTCAAAAGTGAAATAAAGCATCCAGTTTTTCTTCTTGCTCTTCTCTCTTTACTGTGCAAAATCCTAATAATATGTATACATTTCCAATCCAATTAATGTACAATCAGAAATTTTTTGTGCACAATTAAAAATCAACTAAAACAATCAATAAATAATATACAACATATAATATATAATATGCACAACATATATTATATATTATGCATCATAGATATTAAATGTTGTGCACAACATATATCACATATGATATGTATTGTGCACAATATATAATATATGTTGTACAAAATATATAATATACATTATACATATTATATAGTATATATTGTGCATACCATATTAGTTATTTTGTAGGTTTTTATATTGTACATATAACAATGTTCATGTACAATAATATTTTCCCTTGAATTAATTTTGTGGGTTTAATTGGAGGGTGGACATTGAATCAGGAAACCTACTATCTTTATGGACGGTTAAAAGATATATTACTAAACTAATTTTTAGCATTACTGATAAAAACTAGTGAAAACAGTAAACATGAATTTTATATTATTTATTGTGTACATTATATATTATATATTACGCATATTATATATTATATGTTATAATTTTATCTTTTTTTATAATACTCATTTCGTCCATAAATAATTGTCTTTTTAGAAAATATTTTTGTCCAATATTAATTTTTACTTTAGAATTTTAAGAAAATATTTATTATCTTTTTTCTAATTTTATCCACAAATACATTCTCTCTTATATCTCTTACAATAATTATTACACAAAAAACTAATCGAACAATTTGATTATTATATATCATTTTTACATATGAAATTGTGTGCATTAATTATATTCTTAATAATTATGAAAAGTCTAAATTGTTATTTATTTTTGGATGAAGAGAGTATATGATATATAATTAGTATAATATATAATATATGGTGAACTTGTATACAATATGCAAAATATGTTATTTGGTTATTTATTGTATCCCAATTACCTATTGATTTCTTTTATATATTTTAATTTATTCAAAAGATCGAAGGGATTCCGAGGGAAAGAACTCCAAGAAGTAGTAAAACACCATATATATATATATTTACCATATTCATAACTAATTAATGTCATGACAATATATATGACCCATCGATCAAGAGTAAATGTTAATTATTTTTTTAAGAAAAAATATTTTGTTCTCTTTATAATTAAAATAAGATAAATCATTACCTTAGATAAGACAAAATAATTCCCAACAAAAATGTAATTAAGAAGAATTAGTCTATTTAATTTTTCATTTATTTATAATTTTGAATAATTTAAATTAATATTTTAAAAGACTGAACTATCCATTGTTATTTTTATGGAGCCATTAATTATTTGGAAGTTTACATACTCCCACAAATTAAATATAATCAACTAAGTTAAAGTGAGATTCTTAGTAACATTTATTTTTTTTCCTATATATCACTGAATTTTTAACACATAAATAAAATATATCTATCATATATGTAGACTAAAATTTTTTTACTCTAGATGTAACCAAAAAAGTTTCTATGTGTAAACACAACCTGTCCACGTTCTTTTCCATCTGTGCCCTCCACATCCAGTACAAGTGTAAGAGGATCTCTGCCTTTACTTTTAGCAATCCAAATTCCTTGAGTTGTTTGAGCTCTAAACACAGGCAAAAATACCATCATTTTACCACCTTATTGATAGTTGAATAGTATACTTACTTACTACTCCCTCCCTCCGTTCATCAAAATGAAGTTTTAGACTTTTTACAATTATTAAGAATGTAATTAAAGCACACAACTTTATGTGTAAAAATGATATATAATGACTAAATTGTTCTTTTAGTTTTTTGTGTAATAATTATTATAAGAGATATGAGAGAGAATGTATGTGAGGAAAAAATTGAAAAAAAAATAATAAATATTTTCTTAAAATTCTAAAGTAATAAATAATATTGGACAAGAGAATTTTTTAGAAAGACAATTATTTCTAGAAGAAGTAGTAATTTTTCTTAATTGATACTTGTTAGAACTTGCCTTCCCCAATCACCATTCATCTCTTTGAAGTTAGTGCCGAACAAATGATTTAATAGTGTGCTCTTTCCTGCCCAAACCAAAAAGAACAACAAAATTTAACTACATTAATATGCCTTTATTGCCAACCATTCAAGTCATGTCATGATAACAAGTTAAAACAAATACTCTCCTATTTTTTAATAAGTATTTACTTTCATTTTTTTTATACATATAAAAATAATGATCAAATAAATTTAAAAATAGGTCAAATATTTAATGTATTTTATATTATTATCCTTATTTATTATCATATGTCATATTTAATTTTATAACTTAACTTTCTCTCTTTAATAAAATATAAAAAAAATAATCAATATTGTCTATAATTCTTAAATGAATAAATAATAGTAAACATTTATTTAAAATTGTGTAAGTGAACACTTATTAAAAAATAAAAAATATTACAACATAATAGATGAAAAAATTGAGTTTTGTTAATGAGTGTTTTAAGGACATTTTGAAGATTATTAAAAGAACTATTTAAAAATATTCTTTTATGGAACTCATACTTAAAAAATATAAAATTATATATTTATATATATTTCCAAGACTAAAATTATCATTTTAAGTTTTAAAACAAGTATCTTTAGAGTATTTGTTAGAAAATAAAAATAATAATAATATTTTGCGTACACCACTTGGATCAGCCACTATCAGCCACCACGCACTCTCACGAATAAAAAAAACTCAACCAAAAATATAAAAATAAAATCAATCAAATAAAAAAAAACTCAACCAAATAATAAAAAAATTAATTTAATAATAGCTAAAAATTGACTATATAATACATTTGGTCCATTTTTAATGTTAATATGTTTTGTTTTAATAACAATTTAGTGATAAAAGTGTTACCCTTAAGAAAAAATAATGTATTTTATGTTATTTTTCCATTCTCAACATATTTATAGTGAATTTATTTAATTATTTAGTAGATTTTTAATTGTTATTAAGTTGTTTTTTATTATTTATTTGGATTTTTTCATTTATCTCGTTGAGTTTTTTTATTTGTTCGGTTGGATTTTGTTATCTATAAGATGATGACGGATTATTATAACTGTGTATAAATAGCATTATTATAAAAGTGGTAGATTGGGTTTGCTTGCTTTTTATTTTCATTTTCATTGCTATGTTTTCACGTATAATGCAAAAGAGTGGTGTTATAACATATAAAAAAGGGAAATATTTGGGGCACAATAAAAAATTAGTCAAAACAACTAACAAATTGTGCATAACATATGTAATATAAAATGCACAATGTATATTATATGTAGTGCACAACATATATCACATGTTACAACACCGTTTTTCTTTAATTTGCAACATGTTATATATGTTGTGCACATCATGTGATATATGATGTGCACAACCAGGGGCGGAGCTAGACGAAGATTTCAAGAGGGGCCATTAGAGGTGGAACTATTTTTTTCATGGGAGCAAATATTAAAGGAATATATATATTTAGGGACGCAACGATAATATAATATTTATTGTTTAGATTTTCTAATTTTTATTTGAGATAATTGTTAAACTAAGTGTTACAATAGAAATATTGAGCTCTCTCGCTCTAACCTGTTTATGAGGATAGTGTGAATATGCAAAAATTAAGTTATGTATTATATGAGATTTAATAATACATGAGATAAAAAAATTTAAGAGGGACCGAAAACATAATTTTTCTTATTTTTACGAACAAAACTAGAAATTTAGGGGGGCCGCCGCCCCTGCTGCAATATACAAGAGGCTCCGCCCCTGTGCACAACATGTAATATTCGTTTTATAATTTATGTTATGTATGTTATGCACAATTTGTTGGCTGTTTTGACTGATTTTTTGTTGTATCTCCTGCCATGCTCATAAAAAAGATAACAACATATAGGATTTGATTAAATCCAAATTAAAGTGAAAAACAAAATCAAGATAGAGTACGGATGGAGCGGTAAAAAAATATAGATAAAATATCCAAATTTTTCCGCAAATTAAAATATTGGACAAATTAGTCCTCTAAGAAAAAATCGGATAATAAGATTCCTGAAAATTAAATGGTCAAATTATTCCAAACCAATTAAAGATGTTGGACAAATTAATTCTCCCATTATATAGGTATCAATTTGATCATTTTCATTAATCTTGAGGTACTAATTTGTTTGATACATTCTTTGGAGAACCAATTTGTCTTATATTTTTATTTATTAGGAGTGATGCCATTTGAGTTTCAGTTTCTAGAGGGACTATTTTATTATTTTAGCTGATAATAAATTTTGTAGAGACAAATTTAAATATTTTTTCAAAAATATAAAAGTGGTAGATCAAATATACGAACAAAGTAATTATTTTTGACATTTAACCGTAAAAAGTGTTGAATAAAATATTTATAACAAAAGTTATATTAATAATTACGTACTGAGTGTTTATAATAATAGTTATAAACTATTATAAACATTCCCTTATAAGTTATAACCGATGAACTTCCTTATAAACAATTTTAAAACATTTCCGATGATAATTAATAATTATCAATATTATTTTTATTATATTATTTTTAGATATTAACACATTTAATATTTAAATTATTTAAAAATGATCTTTTTTTAAGGTAGTGCACGAGATAGAGGAAGTACGTTAAAATAATAATCCCAATATTTCTTAATGTAAAAATATTGTATCTTTTGGTAATTTTACAACTCCCGCTCTCTCAAAACATTTGCTATAAGGTAATCTGTATTATCGATAATCTTTCAATTAAAATATCTAGTAATCTAAATTTATTCGTTTGATTTTATAAATTATTGGTAATGTGGATTACTACCTCCAAAGTGGTAATGTAAATTATTTTTATATTAGGTGTCTATCTTGATTACCAATCTTAGGTAATATTCTATTTTATTTTATTACACAATTACTCTTTCTTACTAATTAGTAATTATACTTTCCTCACCTAATAATTTTCTAATCTTCTACAACAAATAATTTTATTTTATTACATAATTACCCTTTCCTACTAATTACACAATTATTTTATTACATCATATTTTATTTTTCTATATTGAACTCTTTGCAAGAATAATATAGTTATTTTGTTGGATTTTTATTTTTATTAAATAATTATATTAATGTCAAAACTGAAAATATTAAGATTAAATTGATATTAAATTCAAAATATTAGGACTAAAGTGCTTATTCACACAATAATTTACTATCAAAATCAAAGAAAATTAGGATTTTATATATAACATGTTATGTATTATAGTATACAAATAACTAATTAAATATAAAATTGATAAATTTTTATTAAATAAAAATATTTAGAGAGAGTAAAAAGAAAATTCGGGGGTCATCACCCCCTCCATCACAACTACGCTCCGCCCCTGTTAATTTAAATATTTTAAAGGTCATTATAGTCATATATGTATTTTAGAAGGTATTTTAATAATATATGTAATATAATTATATTTGATTAATTTATTTTATAATTATTTAGAGGGTATTATATTAATATACATATATTACATTGTAATTTTTTTAATATACCAAACAGGATAATGTAGATTACCATTTATGTTATTTGTATATATCAAATAAGATAATGTGGATTACTGGTAATTTAAATAAAAGTAATATATTTACAAAATAACCTAAATAACCGGTAATCTTCTATGATAATGTACGCTCCTTAGGGGGCGTTTGGTACATTACTGTGGAAGATTACCGGCAATCTAGATTACCTTGCAGATAGATTACCTCCAATTAAATTACCGGTAATCCACATTACCTTGTTTGGTATATTATCCACATTACAACGTAATCTATATATATTACTATAATACCCTCTAAATAATTATAAAATGAATTAATCAAATATAATTATATTATATATATTATTAAAATACGTAAAATACAAATAAAATGAATTAATCAAATATAATTATATTTTAAATTTAATATTAATATTTTTCAGTTTTGACATTAATATAATTATTTACTAAAAATAAAAATCCATTAAAATAATTATAATATTTTTGCAAAGAGTGCAACATAGAAAAAGCAAATATAACGCAATAAATTAAAAAAAAAAACACCAACAAGAAATATTTTTGCAAATAGTTAAAAATATAAAATCAAATGCAATAACTAAAAAAAATTAGGAAGATTGATAGATTAGGATTTGTGTTATTATAAAATTAGGAATAATAGTGTAATTTGTTAAAGGATAATTGTGTAATAAAATAAATTAGAAAATTACCTGGGGGTGGTAATCCAGATTACCACCTGACATGGGGTAATCCATATTACCACTTTGAGGTACCTCTATCTTTGTCAAAACAAACGAATCAATCTGAATTACCAGGTAATTTAATTGCAAAATTACCGGTAATCTATCCAGATTACCTCGTACCAAACGCCCCGTTAGAGTATATATTGGATGGATTTTATGTTAAAATAGCTCTTAGATTAGTTTGCATATATTTCAAAATTAATTAATGTCACGGTATATTTATTTTGACTACATTTGTATATTTTAAAAGTTTTGCAAGTTTACATAATATATATATCATATTTTTTTAATCAAAATGTCAGTAAGGAGAGGCATTCTCGCGGTAAGGCTCTAGTGTTGTGAATTGGAGGTCCAGGCCAATCTAAAATCACTTTCGATGATTCATTTGGATGCCTCGAGAGCATGATCTTCCTGTGTTAGAAAATAGTTTTAGTATTTTATATTATTATTAGAGTGTGTCTATACTAAATAATACCTCATTGTATATAATTTATACATTTCTTATTATCATTATATATAATCTTATTTCTAATTTCATATTTTCTATCTTTTTTTTTCTTAATTAGGTATGATATTATGGATTTTCACACCCTACGAAGTATTGCCACCGTTAATGGACGATGTTATAGTTAGGGAAATCGAATCCACGACTAGAGAAAAACCGACGACGTGGATAGTGTTTTAGACTTTGGATCCCAACTATACATATACAGAATAAAATGCAAGTACAAAAAAGAAAAAAGGTCTGAAACTAAACGATAAGATTAAGTAGGGAGGATGATGAAAGCATACCGCTGCTTTGTGGACCAATAATAGAGACTACAGCATAGGAAAGGCCACAGTTAAGTAAGTCCACATTCTTCACAAAGTGTTCAATTCCAGCATCATTGAATGTACCATTTCCATAAATTAGCTGTGTTTCAAAACAGTTTCCATTGTTTGCTGGATATATATGCAAATTAATTAAATAATCTTAGTCAGTTCTGATGGGAAATTAAAATTGCATCAGAAGACATCCAAGTGTTCAAATATAACAAAAATATATTTTTTTAAAGTAGTTCAAACAAAACTTTCACTCACACATTTTCTTACTAGTTTTGGTCCCTCTACTGTTATTTTTTAGGTTTTAGTCCCCATAGTATCACAAAATAAAATTTTAGAAAATAAAAACTTTTTTTTATTTATTGAGCTATCTCAATCAAACCAACCCAAACCGATCCAATAAAGATTACTAATAGGTGCAGGGTTGGTTTGGGTCTGTTAAATTCAATATGAAAGAGAAAGCAAGAATTCTGAGAGAAAAAATTATTGAAACTCTTATTCAACTTTTCAAATGAATAACTTAAGTCTCTATCCATAAGGTGCTGACTAGCTATATATATATATATAAAAGTCGATGGCTATCTCTATCAACCATAACACATAAGAACCAACTGAGTTAACAAATTCCAACTAACTAACAATGTTATATCATAACCAAATCAGTGAGGAAATCCGGTCGGTGAATCATGTTGAAAAGAGAAATTATTTTTAAACAATATAAAATCTGTCACTATTAATCTCAATATATAATAATTTAATTTTTTAAAATTATTAATTAAACTTTTAATACTAAGTATTAATCTAATATTTTAAAAGTTGAATTAATAATTTTAAAAAGTTAGATTATTATGTATGAGGATTGCTATTCTTCACACCTTCGTGTGGATTTTAGCATTGTCCACATTTTTATTTGGACAAAATAATCTCTTCCTCTCTTTTCCTTTAAAGTTAAAATTTTGGGTAGTGTTATAATTTTGTTGTACTCATATTTATTACTATTTTTTAACTTTTCTCTCATCGAATTAATGCACACTCTCTACTAATTATTTCTATATAAATTATATTATATTATATTATAATGTGAAAAAACATTATAATTAATAATATTAATCTCCACATGTGGACTTTAAATATTAATTAATATTTAAAAATATTATTAATCTCAACATATAAAATATATAGTTTGGAACTATAATAATAGATAAATTATTAATATTTTAATAGATTTATTAAATATTAAATAATTTAATATTGGATGTCTTGATTTTTTGGTAAATATTAATAAAATACATCTTTCATAAAATGTAAAACTTTTGTATATATATATATATATATAAGTACTAACTATTGATGATTATTTAATGGAAAATGATAAAATATGGCTAAAAAAAATTGATAGCTTCAAAATATGGTATGTAAAAATTGTAATGTTAATTTTCGTTGATATAAATTTTTGAATATATAGTTGTATAAGATAATTATTTATAAATTTTTAAATTTATTGATTATTGGAATAATATTATAATATTCTTTTAGATTATAATAATATAATATGGTTTTTAGAAAAACAATTGTAATTATATAGAAATAATTAGTAGAGAGTGTGCATTAATTAGGTGTGAGAAAAGTTAAAAAATATTAATAAATGTGAGTATAATAAAATTACAACACTACCTAAAATTTTAGAATAATTTTAAAGGAACAGAGAGAAAGAGATTATATTGTCCAAATAAAAATGTAGACAATGTTAAAATCCACATGAAGGTGTGAAGGATAACAATTCCCATTATATATTATGACCGATAATAACTATATAGTATACACGTAATATTACTCCGTTGAAAAATATATAGTAGCACAAAATTATGAGCGATAACGTCATACTACATATTGACACAAAACGAATTTAACGTGGTTTGACTACATCCTCTGTCCCAAGACAAAAATAAAAAACAAACATTTCACTAAGAAAATATAATAAATATACAAAATATACAGGTGATATTAAAGTGAATGTTTATATTCCACCTAAATCAAATTAATACGCAATAAGAGACATAAATATGATAATTAACTACACTCCAACTAAACTAAAGTCTCAAATATACAAAAAAAAAATCCCATGGTAATATAATAAACTGCTAAAGAGTTTATACACACAACTCACAAGCTAAGAGAAGAAAACAAAAATAAAATATTTCTCACAAATATAGCAAGTAAAAGAAATAAGAGAACAACACTTCTCTCTAACAACTGAAAGAATGTTCTAATGAACTTAATTTAATGGATGCCTAAGACTACTTAATGGTGGTGGTGAATTTGATAGTTCAGCTCTTCTATTTATAGGCAGGAACGTAACAGATCTAGAAGTGAATAAAAGAGGAACAAGAATTTAACTTATAGAATTAGTAAATAAATATTTTAAAATATAAAAATTATATATTATCTTTTATTAAGTCAACTTAAAACTAAATACAGTTTCTTTTGAATTTTTATATATGAATAATATGTTTTTTTTAATCATAAAGATGTTTTTATTTTATATTTAAATATTTCAAAAATATTGAATTCGACCCTGTTAGTAGGAACTAGGAAGTCATATCTCCTGCCCCACCAATAATAGATTCTTTAGTTGAAAAAGAAATTATTAACCTTGAATCCTTGATTGACAATGCTACAATATATATACATGACAAATTACCATAATTAACAATTTAAAGTCATCATTTTAAAAACAACAATGCTAAGTATATCATGAAAAACCAGCTCATATAGCCAATGAGCTTATTTTGATTTTGATTTTGGTCCAAATGATCATTGAGATTGTAATGGGTTGAATAATTATGGACCAAAATCTCATTTATTGACTGGTTTGACTAATTTTTATTGTTCATTTAGCATCACCCTTTTAAAAATAACTAATGTGAAATATGAAAGTTACATTCGTGAATATCTAGAATCAAACCATAGTTCTTACAGGGGTAATATTTGTTGATCAACACAAATCTATCCAACTAATATTCAACGTGTGTTATGTGTCATACGTAATAATATGTGTCATACGTAAATATTATGTATAACATATATTACGTATAATGTATAACACACGTTGAATACTAGTTATATATATATATATATATATAATTATTGTAAATATACTATTACTTGTTCTTACACATTAGTCTCGGGTAATAGCATAGTCGGATTAATTTGGTTTGCCTCATTGAGTTGTTAACATAAAAAATTAAGAATTGCTTTTTTTTTTTGTTTTATAATAACTTAAAATAGTTTAAGTTTTGGTTATAATATATTTATTAACAATGCAAATATAAATACGTTACTTAATTAATAAAACTCACAAACAATACAAAGTGTGACAATGTTGCTAAAAATTTAAGCTAATAATTAAAATTTTGAAAATAATTTTTTTTGAAAAAGTTGGTTAATTAGGTGATCAGGTTGAGTAAAAAATTTGAGTAATTTGGTTGAAAAATGATAAATCTATCAAACCAATGGTGAATCAATTTAAAATTAATATATTATGATATGATTCAATTCTATTGATTCTAATTCTGATTTGGATATTCAGATTCATTGAATCAAATAAATCTCCTAATATCCAACAAATATTAAACATGTGTTATATATGAAATGTGTGTCATACGTATGTTATGTAACAAAATATAATAATGATGTAAAAAAACTGTACAATAAATTAGTGAACGACGAGTATTGACTATGTAATGTAAATCAACTCCGATGTGTTAGCTTGTGGCCTTAGAACATGCTAAGTGAGGTAATAGATAAAAACTACATACTCATTTTGGAACGAGCCTTCTCCTCTGTTATCAGCTAAAGAGAAAGTGAGAGCTAGGAAGTTGTGGTGTTATCGTTGCTCTCATTTTGGTTCCGTCCCCCTTAAATATTAGGGCTGCGAGTCCCACAAGAGAGAGAGAGAAAGAGGGGATGGACAGACTAATTAAGGATCGGGCATACTCACATTGTTGACAATTGACAATTCACAAATGCTCCGTAAACATTACAATTAATTACTAATATATTTAGGATTTAATTTTTATCAACGATGTAAAATATTTTTACACAATCGTTTAATTATATACTGTTATGTTAGTTATAAATGTATTTTTTCTTTCTCACTACCTGAAAAAAAGTCATAAACAAAGTGTTTTGATTGGATAATGGTATGAAAATAATTTACACTGTCAGTACATCAAAATTAAACTTATATATTTATATGTAATTTTATATGTATATATATATTTTTTTAAATTTTTTTAAAATACACACGCACTCCCCTTCTCTCCTTGCAGTACATGTCCTTCCCATTTCCCTTCATCTTTTTCCTTTCTGCACCTATATGTGTCTACAATTCATTTTATATTTTTTTTTTATAAATATTAGATTGTCTATGTATAAATTTTGGATTGGGTAGTAAATGTTAGATTGTATGAGTATAAAAGTTGGATTCGATAATTATAAATGTTGAATTACGTGTTAGTTGTAAATGTTGGATTGTGTTAGCTAGTATAAAAGTTGGATTAAGTAAGTGTAAATGTTGAATTGTATGTCAGTATAAGAGTTGATATTGTCTCAATATAAAAGTTGGATTAAGTAGCTACAATGTTTGATTGAGCCTTTATATAAGTTGGATTGAGTTGTTGTAAATGTTGGATTGTATCAGAGTTGAATATTATTGAATAGCTGTAAAATATTACTCCCTCCGTTTTTTTTAGTTGTTCAGTTATAAATGCGCACTAGAATTTAGGTAATGATTGATATAATATTAAAGTTAACAAAATGTATATATGTTTTACTAAATTATCATTTACTTCTTTGTTATTATCTCTCCTCAATTATTAGAGATAGTGAGTAGTACTCCATCCATTACAAAATATTAGTCTTTTAAGGTTTTTACACGTAGATTAAGAAATTCAATAAATATTCTTAATTTTATAAAAAGATATATTAAAATGACTAAACTACCTAAAACATTAATGAAAAAGAAAGATGACTAGTGGTCCCTTGGAGTAATATTCAAGAAAGAAAGAGAAATGATACTAGAGGTATAATAGGTATGAAAAAATTAAATTAGCATTGGAAGTTGAAAACGACTATTATTGTAAAAATTTTTTTCTCCCTAAAATGTCCATTATTTTGGAATGGAGGGAGTATTAAATAAGGATAAAAATGGAAGAAAATAATAAAGTTTGTCTTAAAATCTCTCCTCAATATGCATTTTAAAATTGGACAATTAAAAAAAAATAGAGGAAGTAGATTATATTATTTTAGTGTAAAAATTGTATTATATCTGTATAAAACTTTAATTTACTAGATATAAATATTAGATTGTGTTTATAATAGTTGCAAAATATAAAAAAATAGATAGAGTGTATTAAAAAAATTGAATTGTATGTATCAAAAAGTTGAATTATGTGTACTTTTTGAGTTATTTAGCGTTGAAGTGATAGGAATAAAATATTGGATTGGATTGTGCGTATTTTTTAGGCCATATACGGGCTAAACACAATTTTAGTCCATATGACTGATTTGGTGTTAAAAGTGACGTACATATAGTTGGGCTCTTGACAATTAATTATTACTTTTATTTGTTTAGATGTCATTATACAAATAAAATAATATCAAGGACTTTCCACTCTCTAGATGTCCCCTCTAGAAAGATTTTCCTGCCTTGAAATCATATCAAGGACTTTTCAGAACCTTGCTTCTAATCACCCTTTCTATGAACCAATTCTTGAGAAATTGACTTTACTTTTCGATCTGGTTTCTCTAAGCCTCAAACTCTTTAAGCTTGATCAATTTCTAAATTCTTCAACTTCAGAAATTCCTTCTCTTCTTCAGTTCACACAATTGAATCAGAACATTATTCTGATCTCTCTTTCTTGAGCATTCTTTTCTCTCTTCTTTTCTTTTCTTAGCTCACAACTCTTTTCTTGCTTTCTCAATGTATCTGAGTTTCTCTCAGATTTTTCTTTTCTTTTAAGCTCTTCTTTTCTCTCTCAGACTGATTTTTGTATCACTCTGATTACTCTTCTGTTCTATCTCTCTTGCTTTACAACTCGAGACTCCTCTTTTTATAGAGAGCACTTTCAAATTGAAATTACACAGCTGTCATTAACAGCTATATTACTTGGCGGGAAAACTAATGACATGGATAAGATTTATCCACTTACAACACTTAACTAATTTCCCTTTTCAAAAACTCATTAAGTTTCTGTATCAGCTTCTGAACAATGATCAGAAACTCATTAAGCTTCTGAACCAGCTTCCGAACCAGCTTCTGAACCAGCTTCTGAACCAGCTTCTGAACCAGTTTCTGAACCAGCTTCTGAACCAGTTTCAGAACCAGTTTCAGAACCAGTTTTTGAACCAGTTTCTGTACCAGCTTCTGATCATTCTTTCAGCTTCTGAAACTCTTCTCATGGGTTTCTCATGTGTATATTACAAAGATCATACATTATATAATCCTAATACACATCTAGTCCTATCATCTATGCTTCTATTACACTTGTTACAAATTTTACAATACAATACATGAAGCATATACACCTTTACATTCTCAAAGTGGTTTCTCAATACAAAGAAGCTTTCTAATCCTATTACAATTATTTTCACTATAGCTTCTCAATACTAACTCACAAAGTTACATGAGTTTTGTTATTATCAAAACCAAATGAGGAATTACATTAACAATCTCCCCCTTTTTGATGATGACAAAACTTATGTAATCTTTCAATGCTTTCTCAGATTTTTTAAAACAAAAACATAACATTGATGTAAAGTTTAGAAAACCATTTTCCAAAAAGATACTTTCAGAACCTCATATATGATTATATCAGAAGTTATATAATCATTAGAAATCATCAGTAATAGTGTTTCAGAATTCAAAACAATACACAGTATTTATCATACTACTTTCTGAACTATATATGTCAAAAGAATCATATGATCTCACATATATCCAAATAATGACATATATCTCCCCCTACATGAGATATTCATATTAGAAAATATATATAGTATCATCAGAAACTTAGTTTCATTATTAGACATGTATTATAAACTCCCCCTTTCTGAACTATCTTCCTGAAAGATTACATCTATTCATCTCCCCCTTTTTGTCATAATCAAAAAGGTTTAAACAGATATAATGTTGAGTTTGTTTCTAAGAAATACAAATCTATCTTCTGATAGGGGTTAGGTAAAGATATCAGCCAAATTGTGTTCAGTTTCAACAAATTTCAGTTCAATATTACCTTTTAAAACATGATCTCTAATAAAGTGATGTTTGATGTCAATGTGTTTAGTTCTAGAATGTAATATTGGATTTTTAGCAATGCAAATAGCACTTGTACTATCACAAAGCAAAGGTAAAGATTTGTACCTCAAGTGATAATCTTCTAATTGGTTTCTGATCCACAAAAGTTGTTTGCAATTTGATGATGTAGCAACATACTCTGCTTCAGCAGTTGATAATGCAACAGTTTCTTGTTTATTGCATGACCAAGTTACCAATTTGTTTCCTAGAAGACAACATCCTCCAGTAGTGCTTTTCCTTTCTAGTTTATCACCAGTAAAGTCTGAATCTGTATAGCCTAACACATCAAAAGTATCTCCTTTCTCATAGAAAAGACCAAGATTAGTAGTACCTTTAAGATATCTAAAGATCCTTTTCACTAATCCAAAATGAGAAACTTTTGGTTTTGATTGAAATCTAGCACAATATCCTACACTAAACTTAATATCAGGTCTACTTGATGTTAAGTAAAGCAAAGAACCTACCATGCCTCTATACTCAGATTCATTTACATTCTCTTTATTTTCATCATGTTCAAGAGATTGTGAGGGGTGAATAGGTGTAGACATAGACTTATAATCTAGCATATTGTACTTCTTTAACAACTCTGATAATGTGATTTTTTTCCAACATTTTATGCCCTTAATTTGGATGCATTTCTTTGCTCTAATTTTAGCCTTTTATTGTATTTGATACAATTTGGAATTAATTGGGACTTAATGAAAATAAAGGCTAAAGTAATAAGTTTTATGATGTTTTTGCAATTCAAGGATGACCTTTGCACTTGATCTTGGGTATTTTATATTTTTGGTGCAGGTCATAGGAATTATTGGAGCAGTAGACATCAGGAACTGAGCAAGAAGCGGAGCAGTGGAATTCAGGACGAGCATCGAGCGCCCGAGCGCCCGAACTTCATTAGAAGTCATCACGTGCATAGCACCCGCGCCCCAGCGCCCGTAGCGCGCCCCAGCGCCCGTAGCGCGCCCCAGCGCCCGTAGCGCGCCCCAGCGCCGCGCCACAATTCTGTTACAGCAGAACCCTAATATGCAAGGCCGAGTTGGGGGCCCAATTAGCTAGGGTTTGGAGGCTGCTCACTCTATTTAAAGGAGGCTAATGCATCAGAAACAAGACACTTTTCCACACCTCTACATACCTACTATTACTTCATATCTTTTCTTTTCCTAGTTTCTTACTTTCAACCCTAGGCTAATGCATCAAGGGAAGCTTCTTGCACCATAAGCAAGCTATAGGTGGAGCATAGCATAAGCTCAAGACACCAAGGGAAGCTTCTTGCAACATAAGCAAGCTATAGGTGGAGCATAGCATAAGCTCAAAACACCAAGGGAAGCTTCTTGCACCACAAGCAAGCTATAGGTGGAGCATAGCATAAGCTCAAGACACCAAGGGAAGCTTCTTGCACCACAAGCAAGCTATAGGTGGCGCATAACATAAGCTCAAGACACCAAGGGAAGCTTCTTGCAACACAAGCTACCTCTAGGTGGAGAAAAATACAAGCTCAACACATCTAGGAAGCTCAAGCAAGCTCAAGCTAGTAAGCAAAGCTACCTAGCTGAAGGTGTTGAATAGCACGAGAAGGGGGGTTGAATCGTGCTTTACCCATTTTGTGTTTTGTTTACTTTCTTATTCAGAAAGTAATTCTTTCTCACAAAGTGTAACACACTTGGTCAGCTTTCTGAATCGGGTTTCTCAACAAGAGTTGATCAACCTAAGATATTCAATCAATGAGCAATCAGTAGTTTTCCAAGTGGTTTATCTTTCAATGAGAAAGATCATTTAGATAATCCCTTAATGAAGGATGAATGAAGCGCATCATATATATGAGAAACTTAGAAAATCATTGGTTCAGAAACCTGATTGAGAATGCAGCTTTCTCAACAACTTTCTCAACAGCTTTTTGAACAGCTTTCTCAACACTTATGATTTTGATAAATTCATTTGGAAATGTTCTAAACTCTTTCTGATTATGATTATTTAGAAACTTATAATCAGAGACAAGTTAGAATAATGTGAAACTTTAAATGAATTAAACCAAGAGAATCTGATTTAGAAGATATCAGAATGCAGATGAGAAACCTGATGAGAAACCTAGCATTCTGATATAAACTGCAGACTTAGAATCAGATTCTTTGCTTATAATTCTGATGAGTAATACTCATAGAATCAAGTCCAGAATTTGCTTCTAATTCAGTTTTATTTAATGCTTTATTAAACACAACTTTCTCAATAAAATGCGGAATATTTAAACTTAAGTTAAAGCATGAGAAAGCTGATTAAAAGAGAATAAGCATAAATAAAAAGATGAAGGGATAAAAGATTCAGATTACACAATGTTTTTATACTGGTTCGGCCAAAAACATTGCCTACATCCAGTTCTCAAACAATTGTTTGAGTTCCACTAACTTTCTTCAAAGTTACAGATATTATCAAGCCTTCTCAGGCTTTCTCAAGTATTATTTCTTCTAGCCTCTTCAGGCTTTGCAGTGAATATTCTTTCCTCAAGCCTTTCCAGGCTAAGCATAGATATTCTTTCCTCAAGCCTTCTCAGGCTAAGCTTTCGATATTCTTTTCCTCAAGCCTTCTCAGGCTAAGCTTTCGATATTCTTTCCTCAAGCCTTCTCAGGCTAAGCTTTCGATATCCTTTCCTCAAGCCTTCTCAGGCTACGCCACCTTTTCACACTAGAAAAGGATTTACATTGCCTTAGATTAAACTAAGGACTTTCTACTCCACTCTTATAAGTAAGAGACTAGTATTCTTTCACCAAGCCACTTCTGGCTTCTCTTGCTTAACTCAACACCATGAGCAAGACTAGTATTCTTTGAATGGCCTCTTCAGGCTACTTGCTCATTCACCATGAGACTTTTACAAGTATTCTTTTTCTAGCCTCTTCAGGCTCTAAATGCTCAACTCCACATGAGTGAGACTTTTACAAATAAATACAAGTTTGTGTTTGTAAGAGGTGTGCTTAAAGCACTTACGAACAAATGCTTAAGGACTTTGAATGAACAAAGGATATCCTTAAACAACTCCTATTTAAAGCTTGCAACAGCAAGAATGTTATCTAATGAAAGGATAAGAATAGAAGATTTCAAGAAATTTTCTTTTGAGAGAAAATTTCTCTTCTTACAGAATCTCGGGTTTCTCAAGGAATATGAGTAGAAAAGATTTGATTTAATTCCTTAGAGTGACCCTAGATGCTGTTAGTGATGTGTTACAAAATTGAATTAACGTTTTTACACCACTAGAAATTTGGGCAGCATTGCAGCAGCACGCCAGCGCACTTTTTGTCTTGTTGAGAGCTTATTTAAAGCCTCTGTCCAAAGATAGCCGTTGTGCACAGTTCCCAAGACTTGCTGAAGTGTCCTTCTGAGAGACTACCTTCTGAGTGCCTTCTGAGAGGACTACCTTCTGAGAGGGTTGCCTTCTGAGAATTTGTGTTTCTCACAAATTCTATCCTGCTTTCTGAGAAAACTGCTTTCTCATAACCAAGTCAGCACTTCATGAGAAAGCTGATGCATCTTCTTGATGTGTCTTGATTAACTTTCTGAGAAGTTTCTGAAAGAATTCCTTCTTTCCTTAATGATGTATCTTCTCATTCAAGATGCCTTGGTTAGATCTGGAGGATGGCTTTCTCAGATGAAGATTTCTCTCAGATTCTTGAGAAACCTTCTTGGACAGCTTTCTCATAAGCTCACAGCTTCTGAGAGTTTCTCAGATGCTGGCTTTCTGAACCTTCTCCAGAAGGTGTATCTTCTGATACTTACTCAGAAAGTCTCTTGTGCTGCCTCAGAAAGTACTTTAATATAAATCTTAATTTCCTTAAGTGCTTTCTGAATGATTCTTTGTCCGAATCTGATGCTTCCACTTGTCTTATGGGAATGCTTTCTGGAACTGGGATTTCTCAGAGAGTTCCAACTCTTCTTAGAAGAATTTCTCAGCTTCTTAGAGAGTGTACTTGAGAAGTCTTCAAGGTTTTGATGTCTTCTCAGTTTCTGGACAGCTTTCTCATGAGAAACCTGATCTTCTTGAGTGCTTTCCGAATGCATTCTTTCTGAGTTGCTTGCTTTCTTCATTCTTCTGAGTGCAATTATCAGAATGCTTTCTTATATCTTCTTCGTGGGTTGCTCAAGAGCTTTCTCATGCCTTGATTTCCTTCTGAGAGGCTTTGTTTTTCCTTATTTTTGCGTTTCCAGAAACATGTGCTTTGAGTACTTGTTGTCACAACCTTCTTATGTATTTTAGCTATATCAAATAGCTTTCTCACTGCACATATCAACACCCATTAAATTATTCTAACAAAATATTTTCTTTATATTAATTTGTTATCACTCAAAACCAAGTCTTTAATGATTTCCAATCATTGACACTTCTTGGAAGGGTGCTGGAGCTTACACTAGCAACCAAAGCTAATCACTTAGGCTTGGTGATAGTAGAACAAGCTAAGCACACCAAGGGAGCTCAAGCAAGATCAAGCTCAAGCAAGCATAAGCGCATAGAAGCATGAGCTCAAGCATTGAAGTCAAGTTCAATATTTCCTTATTTGGAAGTGGACTTGGATGCCTATAAATACCCCATCATTTGACAAGAACATTAAGAGAATCAAGAACAAAAAAGTCGAAACTCTGTCAAAAATCCAAACAACTCTTTGTACTCGAATTCATATATATTTAGATCAAAAGGGGTAATTTGTAAGGTTTAAGCTAGAACAATTTGAATACTCTTGCTTTTGCAAGTTAAGCTTAGAAGATCAAATAAGAGCAAAACTTAGTTGTATCTAAGTTCTTATTTGATTCTTAGAATCACAAGAATCTCTTCAATTTATTGTTTGTACAAGTCCTTCTAGTTGTAAAGGCAGAAGTCCTTGAAGGTTCAAGGCAGGGTAGAAAGACCTTCAGTGTTGAAGGCAAGGAAGTCATCTCTAGGCTGAGGTGCAGTGAGTCACTTCAGGTGTGAAGTGCAGGAAGTCCCCAGTGGTGTGCTGAGGCAGAAATCCTTCAAGTGTTTGGAGGTGGTGATTAGTAAACTCTCAAGTGAAGCTTGAGGACTGGAGTAGGCACATTGCCGAACCATGCCAGTATAAAAACTTACTGTGTGCATTCTCTCTACCTTTATCTTCTACATAGTATTTTCGCATAACATAGAGCACACACACACTTGCACCTAACTTGATTAAAGTAACATAACTTAGCCACTTAGAGCCAAAGCTCAAAGGCTAGATTAATTAACTTAATCTACAATCACTAAGTTATCAAAACATAAGGAAGCCTTACACCTAAGGCTAAGCAATTCGAAACCTAAGCTTGCTACATTCACTAATCCGCTGCACTCTTTAACAAGACAAGCTTATAACTTGATCAGACTTGCAAGTTTCAGGTAACAAAGTTTTTTTGAGTAGACGTGATTCAACCCCCCTTATCGCGTCACAAGCACCTTCAATTGGCATCAGAGCTCGGCCTTGGGGTTGAGCATTCTAACAAGTGTCAAGGAAAAGATCAAGGGACCTATGGAAACCAACAACGCATACATTGCTGATGGCGCCTCAACAAGCAGAGCACCAATGTTCTTGGGTGGTGACTATGGATATTGGAGGGATAGGATGACACTATTCATCCAATTCAATAGCCTGGATTTGTGGGACATTGTAGAAAATGAAGACAATCCAGTTCCAACAGGGCCTAAACTCACATGGACAGCTGCACAGAAGGAGCAGGTCCAGATGAACAAGAAAGCTAAGTACATACTCCTATGTGCTTTAACCAAAGAAGAATACAACAAGATAGTGTCTTGTGATTCAGCAAAGGAGATATGGGACAGGCTTGAAGTATTGCATGAAGACACCAGTCAGGTTAAGGAGACAAAGATATCTATGCTTGTACATAAGTATGAGTCCTTCAAAATGGAACAAGGTGAAAGCATAGATGACCTAGCAGTCAGATTCCTCAATATAATAAATCAACTTAAAGTGCTTGGGAAAACATATCCAACCTCAGAGATAACTATGAAAATCCTAAGAAGCCTGACTCCAAAATGGAGACCAAAAGTGACAGCTATTTCAAGAGGCCAAGGACCTCAAGAAACTCTGTCTAGATGAACTCCTTGGGTCTCTAAAGACTCATGAGATAGAGTTAGCTACTGTAGAAGAGTCAAGCTCCTCTAGACACCAAAAGAGTTTGGCTCTCAAGAGCACCTCTACTAGAAAGCCTAACAAAAGCAAGGCTCTCAAGGCAGTTGAAGAGTCTGAAACAGAAGAGGAGTTCGAGGAGGACCTAGATGAAGAAGAGATGTCCATGCTTGTCAGGAAGATGACCAGAGCATGGAAGAATCGCTCCAAGAAGGGTAAAGAGGATCTAGCTCGAAAGGAGACGAAGGGAAAGACCAAGTTAGAAAACAACACTTGCTATCAGTGTGGTGAAAAGGGGCACTTCAAGAATGATTGTCCCAAGAACAAGCAGACCAAGAAGAAGTTCTTCAAAAAGAAAAAGGCCTTGGCTGCAACATGGAGTGAGTCAGAGGCTGAAGACTCAGACTCAGAGGAAGAAATAGAGGAGGAAGCTAACCTCTGCTTCATGGCAGATGCTCACACTGACTCTGACTCTAACTCTAGTGATGAAGACACTGAGGTAAATTTCGATATTCCCTCTCCTTCTTACCATGAGCTCTCTAATCTTTACGATGTGTTGTTGATGGATTCAAAGTAGCTCACAACTCATTTTTTTACCACTAAAAAGGCTTTAAAAAACTGTGAGTCGGAAAATGAGCTGTTAAAGTCTAAAAATGAGAAGCTTGAACAAGAACTCCAAGAAATGATAAAGGATAATATCAGTCTTGGTGAGTTATGCAAACAGTTTGAAACAAATGCTTCTGTGTTTGTGGAGAAGGCTGAGACTGCCATGTACCAAGCACAGAAGACAAACGCTATTCTCATTAAAGACTTAGAAAAAATGGTGAATGGAACCAAGATGTTGGACATGATGCTAGGTGGGCAAAAGCCATACTTAGATCACACAGGCCTTGGGTACACACCAGTGTTTCATGAAGACACTTTGATACCATCAACAGATAGAGAGCCTATACCTACCTGTCTCTTTTGTTTTAAACATGGGCATAGCAGAGAGAGATGTACAATGCTTAAAAGAGGAACCACATCCAAAGCCAAGAGTGGCACTAGGAAAGGTACCTCCAAGAGAACTTGGAACCCTCAGCAGCTTAAGCCAAAGGCTAGAAAGGCTAACACAAAAGGACCCAAGAAGGCATGGGTACCAAAAACACATTTTTCTGTGACTGCAGGTACATCATTGAGCTCAACACCACCACCTCAATGAGGAGTGGTAGATCGCTAGTGTCTGATCTAGGCAAGCCACACAAAGGTCATATGTGTGCAAGGAGATGCTAGCCACATAGAAGGACTCATCAAACCATTGTAAGCTCAAGAACCCAACTTCATCAAATCTAAAAGAAATGTTCACAGAATTGGAGGCAGTATATGGACGTCCAAATGACCTCAACTAAGCTCGTGAGATAAAGAGAAGTTGTAGCTCTCGATCTTAGCTTTCCAACAAGCCAAAGATCACATGATTCCGATATCTACAACTTAAGATATGATTGAAACAATGAGGTATGCCGCATAGTGAATACAAATCCGCGAGATTACATCAAAGAGCTAGTTGTTACTTCTAGAGTTGTGGTAAGCAACCAACTCTTGGCTTACCACCCAAGGTATGACAAGACTCCAAATCTTTTGTGATAATACTAGTGCAATAGCTATAGCTAAGAACCCCATTCAACATTTTAGGTCTAAGCACATAGATATAAAACATCATTTCATAAGAGACCATGTGCAAAAAGGTGATATTGAGTTAAAATTTGTAAATACGGAAGATCAAGTGTCTGACATATTTACAAAGTCTTTAGCTGAAGATCGCTTCAATATATTGAAGGATATGCTTAGCTTAAAACCTCTTTGAAAAATTTTAAGGTTATGAAAAATCTAAGCGCATAGAAGCATGAGCTCAAACATTTAAGTCAAGTTCAATATTTCCTTATTTGGAAGTGGACTTGGATGCCTATAAATACCCCATCATTTGACAAGAACATTAAGAGAATCAAGAACAAAAAAGTCGAAACTCTGTCAAAAATCCAAACAATTCTTTGTACTCGAATTCATATATATTTAGATCAAAAGGGGTAATCTGTAAGGTTTAAGCTAGAACAATTTGAATACTCTTGCTTTTGCAAGTTAAGCTTAGAAGATCAAATAAGAGCAAAACTTAGTTGTATATAAGTTCTTATTTGATTCTTAGAATCATAAGAATCTCTTCAATTTACTGTTTGTACAAGTCCTTCTAGTTGTGAAGGCAGAAGTCCTTGAAGGTTCAAGGCAGGATAGAAAGACCTTCAGTGTTGAAGGCAAGGAAGTCATCTCTAGACCGAGGTGCAGTTAGTCACTTCAGGTGTGAAGTGCAGGAAGTCCCCAGTGGTGTGCTGAGGCAGAAATCCTTCAAGTGTTTGGAGGTGGTGATTAGTAAACTCTCAAGTGAAGCTTGAGGACTGGAGTAGGCACATTGTCGAACCAGTATAAAAACTTACTGTGTGCACTCTCTCTACCTTTATCTTCTACATAGTATTTTCGCATAACATAGAGCACACACACACTTGCACCTAACTTGATTAAACTAACATAACTTAGCCACCTAGAGCCAAAGCTCAAAGGCTAGATTAATTAACTTAATCTAAAATCACTAAGTTATCAAAACATAAGGAAGCCTTACACCTAAAGATAAGCAATTCGAAACCTAAGCTTGCTACATTCACTAATCCGCTGCACTCTTTAACAAGAAAAGCTTATAGCTTGATCAGACTTGCAAGTTTCAGGTAACAAAGTTTTTTTGAGTAGACGTGATTCAACCCCCTTCTCACGTCACAAGCACCTTCAACCTCTATATACCTACTATTACTTTCATATCTTTTCTTTTCCTACTTTCTTACTTTCAACCCTAGGCATTTAGATAGAGTTATTTTTCTCCATTAGGGTTCCATATTCTTTCCTAGTCTAGCTCTAGCTTTCTCCATTGTTTTCCCAACGTTATTCGTCTAGCCCTTTGGGTTTTGTAAGTTACTCTTTTATAATTAATCCAGTTATTCGTTCTTCAGTTATTTCCTTAATTGCATTTACTTTCCATAGTCTTTACTTTCTTTAATCTTTCTCTTTATTGTTCAAGTCATTTTAATTCCAATTTAATTTCTGCCTTTATATTTCCCCCATGAGTAACTAAGTCTCTTGGTGGTTTATGAAGGTGTGAACATCATTGGGGTAAATTGAGGCTTTGTTCTTAATCTTGCATAAGTTTTCATTATCGTTCTTGGCATATAATTTGAGATCTTAAATTGTGTGTGTAACCCTTTGTCTTGGCTGACTCGATTGAGTTAGGCTAATTCATTGGCATGTGTTTATGTGTTAGTTGATTAATTGATACATGACATATCAGGAATTGGTAATGATTAATTAATTGGCTGATTAGTCTCTTTAATTAGATTAATGTGATTGGCTTTAACAATTGTTGAAGGTGAAACTAAAGGTGAGATCTCACTAATTAATCTCATTCTAGGCAATTAATCATAAGAATCACAACAAAGGAGTTAGATCTAACTCCGGCGTAATTAATCAACTCATGCATTCTTTTGTAGCCAATGATAAACACCCTAATGAATGTTCTACCTCATAAAACACTATTTTTATTATTCCAATTTTATTCCTAGTTTTTTTTCCTGCAAACAAAAATCCCCAAATTGTGACAAACCCTCATACAACTGGTCTTGTGTATTGCTCTCTTAGCCATTCCTTGTGAGAGACGACCCTGATTTCCACTAAACTATATTAGGGGAACTTGGTTTTATAAATAATTAAATTTATGGTAGTCGCGACAACTGCCATCAAATTTTTGGCGCCGTTGCCGGGGAATGACGATGAAAGTAATCACTAGTTGTGTGATTTGTGCATAGTGTACATAACCATTTTTCTTTTCTTTTCTTTGTTTCTTTCAAAAATTAAAACAACAAAAAGATTTTCCTTTTATTTTGCATTTTATTTTCGTTTTCGTGTTCTTATTTGCTCCTTCCAGACTCGCTGTTCCAAGAACAGCTGAGTCTGTTGCTGTCATACGTGCTCCAGCGCGTATAGGGCACTCCAGCACTCGACTGCGACTGCAAAATTGCAGTTTCGCATGACTCGATCCCAACCGGACCCCCAACTTGCTGTTTTTGATCCTGAAATTGAACTTACTTTGCGAAAAATAAGGCAAGTTAGGAGAGGGTTTAGTGAGTCTCGAGAGCAACCGGAAGGTCTACCATTTACAAATTTACTATTCATTGGTCCTGAACTTTCTGATATGGCTGTTAGTGTTTCAGGTCCGAATTCGATCGTGGCAGACTATCAGCCCACTCTGAAGGAACTTGCAGCCCCCGACCTCAGTCAACAACCTTTGGGAATTACCTACCCAAGGTTGGACACTGAGTTCGAACTTAAGGGAGCTATTCTCTATTTGCTCCCTAAATTCCACGGATTGGCCGGAGAGGACCCACACCAGCACCTGAAAGAATTCCATGTGGTGTGTGAGACTCTCAAGCCAAGAGGAGTCAACGAGGAACACGTAAAGCTGCGGGCTTTTCCGTTCTCCCTGGACGGTCAAGCTAAGCAGTGGTTCCTGAACTTGCCGAACAGAGGTGTCACAACATGGATTGGGATGAAGAAGATCTTCTTGGAGAAGTTCTTCCCAGCCTCGAGGGCAGCTTCCATAAGGAAGGACATCAGTCGCATCTGCCAACTCCAAGGTGAATCTCTCCATGAGTACTGGGAGAGATTCAAGAAACTAGTAGCAAGTTGTCCAACCCATCAGATCTCCGAACAATTACTAATCCAGTATTATTATGAGGGTCTGACGAGTATTGATCGTTGCATGATTGATGCCGCTAGTGGAGGCGCTTTGATGGACAAGACTCCAACAGATGCAAGAATCCTGTTCGAGAATATGGCTTTGAACTCACAGCAGTTTGTCACAAGGGCGACTGCCGTGACCAAGGGGGTAAACGAGGTAGTTCAAAAGAAGGATGATGGCCTTTACCAGATACTTGATGAGATTGCAACTTTCATGAAGCAACTGGCCATCAACCAACCCAAAACGGGAACCCCAAGTCAGGCTATGGTATGCGGGATATGCTCACTAGAGTCCCATGCAACTGACCAATGCCCACACCTTCAAGAAGAGGAAACCATGGTGGCAGCTGCTAACACCTTTCACGGGAAGCCTCAGTTTCAGCCTCAAAATCAACCTATGGGGAATACCTACAATCCAAGTTGGAGGAATCACCCGAACCTGAGGTGGAATAATAATCCATAACAACAGCAAGTCCAGCAACCTCAGCAAGTTCGATACCAACCTCCCCATCAAAGGCAACCCCAGGCTCCATACTAGGCTCAAATGGCTTTGCCTCCTCCTCCTCAACAATTGGCTCTGCCTGCACCTCCGAATCCTAATGAGGCAACTATCGGTGATGTGATGAAGCGAATCATGGAGCAACAGAAGATGATGCTGAATTTGCAGAATGAGGTCAACCAAATGAGAGGAAGTTCGGCCACACAAGCCTATGAACAAGCTGGCACCTCACAAGTCCCATCCCAAACAGTTCATAATCCCAAGGGGAATGTGAGTGTTGTTCATCTCATGACCGGAGCAGCTGGTGCTGACAATCCTGGGCCAAAGTAGAATTGAAACGGTCGACCGTCCAACTTAGGGACGTTAAAGCAAAGTGCTTCATGGGAGACAACCCACCGGTTTAATTTCCAGTATTTTAATTCTTGTATTTTAATTTCCCGTACTCCAATTTCCGTATTTCATTTTCCGTATTTTATTTTCCCAAACTTCATATTTGTATTTTATTTTCGCAGTTGCATCTTTACTTTTGCATAATTAGGATAGTTTCATGCATTCTAGGATTATGGCAGTAAAAATACCTATTCTGCATCAGGAAGCCGCGCCCGGGCGCCACATACGCGCCCCAGCGCTCGCACGTCGTTTTAATGAAACACAGCGTTTTGGTACGCGCTCTAGCGCGATACGAGCGCTCTAGCGCGACAGGGTTTCTTCAAAACCCTAAACCCCCAAATCGCAGACCATTCGGCCAATTCATTTCACCCTCACAGCTCCAACGCAGCCGCGTCTCCCTCTCCCTCTTTCACTCTATTTTCACACATTTCCTCTCAAAATCCTCCATACATTTGTTCATCTTGTCATTGCATTACATACTATCAAGGTACATTGGTCTAACACTCAATCTTTTCTTTGTTCTTGATAGAAATCAGTTTTTGATTGATTGGAAGATGATAAATGCGATTTTTGGTTGTTTTGTGTGAGTTTAATCGGTTGGTTTTGCATGATATATGATTTAATCAGTTTGTATGGTGAAAGATTTCGAGTTGGAGTCGTTTTTGCACTGTTTGGCGCTGTTATGTGCTGTCACCGGAACCCTCGTGCGCTCCGGCGCGCTATATGCGCTCGAGCGCGAGGCGTCTCCGTCCCATTGCAGGTCGTGTGCTCCAGCGCGCCCACTGTGTAACACCCTACTAGATAGCCCCGAGTGCTATAGTCATTTAGGGCCATTTCATAAGGGTTACCTCCTGTTATCATACTTATACTTGTTTTTAAAATACTTGTACGCGAAAAATACATGGGAGAATTTTTCGAAAATCGTTCGCGGAATATAAACATAAGGGCACTGCGTATATTATAGCGATAATATATGACACATGATATAGTCTGAATAATACCTCATATAATAAATAGAAATAAACAAACATAGTCTCCCCAAACATACAATCAAGAAGGTAAATAGTAATAATATGTGTCATCTCATGAGCCTAAAACTGAGACCCATAAGACTCCACGAATACAAACCATAACTGAAAAGTAAATACCGGCTAACATATGTCCGGACTCAAAGTAAACATAAATAAATAAATGCTAACGACTGAAATAAACATAATCCATAACGTAAAAGCGGAAACTGATAAGTCTAGAATAATTAAATGAACTGCAAAGTCTAAAGTTGTGCGGGATCCTCATCCACTCCTGTGTCCTGCTGAATCTCATCATCTAAAATGGGGGAAAAACGAGGGGTGAGTACTGGGAAGTAACTCAGTAGGGGAGCCGCTCCGGGTTTATTAATAAAATCGGTGTGACATGAATGAATTCAATTTCAGTTATAAGTTCTAAATCATCTTTCCCGGAACGACTTACCTAAGTGTCTCTTGTTCATTTTACATCATACATACAATATACATAATTTATAGCCTTCGTGTGTGTACTCTACGTGCCATCTAATCATATAGGGAAACTTAATCAATTATCATGCTATGTTCTCTGACACTTTACTGAACTGTAACTCATTATCACTTTATCACTTATTATGTCTTATGGCCTGTCCACCCTCCTGTAACCTCCGCTGCACCGACCCCTAGGCATGAGCTCATCCTAAACTAATGGGAGAGGGGGATATTCACCAACTGCAAGTGAAGGACCTGTAGCGCCGAGGATGCCAACCCCCTCCTACAACCTCTCAATCACAAGCCGAAGGCTACTCTGTAATCTTTGCGCCACCCAGTGACGTCTTTATTAACCACGCGCCACCCGGTGACGTCTTAACATCATACATGCGCCACCCAGTGACGTCTCAGACATAACACATAACATATACACTCATCACATAATTCACATAAACATACATTATCATCATTTAACTCATATAAATATACATATCCACACATCATCATCCAAACAACATATAATCTTGCATACAATCCATAATTAACTCATTTATATCATCCATACTAGTTGTAGAACGCATTAGGGAGCATAAAATCGAAAAACATGTCAATTTATACTCTTTAACGTCATGGAATAAACATAGCACATACACTTACTTACTCTAACATCATGAAGAATAAATAAATACAACTCTTTATCAAATAAACGTGATATACAACTACTTATAAATATTATTCTCAGTACTTCTATACCTTTCATGTCATATGATCTCGTTTATTTTATTATTATTTCTTACTAATACTTTATTCTAGTTTTACTTGTACTTTGTACTCTACCCTTAAGTATCTAGTTTTACTTGTACTTTGTACTCTACCCTTAAGTATCTTGTCTTCTATACTATTATTGTTACTATTACTATTATCATTACATATCATATATTACACATGTTGTTGTTCTTACTGTATTATTCTTTTATTATTATTATTATTATTATTATCATTATTATTTCTACATGCTATCTACCTATTATTAACTAATATACATGTTAATAGGTATAAATTTATGAAATAATAATATGTAATAGTAATATACATATACTAGTAAACTATTTTTTTTTATTTTTATTTTTCTTCTTTTTATTTATTTCTATATATATATATATATATATATATATATATAGAAATCTCGCGAGCGTGAAGCTGCCAGGAATGCTCACGCCATAGGTAGGTACGTATATATATATATATATCATGTGTATAATAATAATAATAATAATAATAATAATAATAATAATAATAATAATAATAATAAGGCATAAAAATTCCTAATGGGAAAAACGACCATAAAATTAATCTCATAAAATCATCATCAATATGCATGAAAATAGAATGCCTAACCCCTACATCTTGAAGACAATTTCGAAATATGCAAAGAGAAACCCTTTCCCGACGTTGCTCTCGTTGGAAACCTCTCTCTCTAGCCCCACGAACGGTCTGGTGATGCCGGAGACTCTAAACGGAGAAACAGAATTGGTAAAAAGGTCCGGCTTGATGAGATGATTAAGAATATGAGTTTATTTTTTTGGATTGGGTAAGGTTTGATAGGTGTTTCGTGGTTTGGAGTATCAATGGCTTAGGGAGCTCTTGAGAGAAAGATGACTATGACGGCTCAGAAGAAGGAGGAGAGTGTTTTTCTCAATTGGAGAGGGTTACTAGTGTTTATATAGGGAGTGGCTAGGTCAAGAGTCATTGTGGGGCCCACCGCCACTTAAATTACTAAAACACTCCAAATCCCCCCAAATAATACTATAATGCTCATATAATTTTTCTAATATTTAAATATAAATTAAAATACACACATAGGCACATAAAATGAAATAAAATAAAATAAAATAAAATAAAATAAATATTAATATATAACACTAACATTATCTAATAACATCATGTAACTCATATAAATATTTTATATCATCATTCCTAACCTCATGCATCATCTAAATATCAATTAAAACTCATATATGCATCCAACATACTCTTCCACACACAATGAACACTCACATAAATACACATAATTATCATGACATATAATTTACACACGTAATTCACATAGCATAGAAATTACACATATATACACACTTAAATCACGTCACACATAAAGGTTTGACTAGAAGAAACTTATCCACCCAAACCGAATTAAATCCTAACCAAGGTCAATTACCCTTAATCTCACTTAATTAGGACTTAATAAAAGTCGGGGTGTTACACACTGCGCCTGAGCGCCGATCTGCTGCTGAAATTGGCCGAGTCTGTTGGATTATTTGCTTGTTGAATAAGGAATTTTTCACTGCTATATTGTAGTTCGTTTTTCATTTGCATTAATTTGTGGCATGATTAGAACTGATGTTAGCCAATATTTGGACTGTCTCTTGGAACTTAATTGTCTTGATCCTTGACTTTCCAAGCATGGCACCACGAACTCGAGGTGGCAAGGGAAAGAGAGTGCACACCACTGAGGAGGAGGATCACTCCTATGATCAGCCTCACGACCCAGCACGATCCTGGAGGTCACCGCCGAGTTGGCCTCCCATGCCACCATCTACAAGAGCAAACCCCTCCTTAAGTTGGGATACCAATTCTACGATGAGGGCCAAGGAAGGCTCAACATGGTCATAGCCGAGATCGAGAGGCGGGGGTGGGCCTACTATCTTCTTAATGCCCCCGTCAGAGCCAATATCACATGGGTGCGGGAGTTTTACGCAAAGTTCCATGACCACAGCGCCACTGAGGTATTCCTCCGGGGAAAATTCATTCCGGTTGATGTGGCGAGTATAGCCACTCATATTCAGATCGCCCCGGAGCCTTACTACGCGTTCGGGGAACCGGATTCCATTCAGACTATGGCAGACACAGACTTGGGGGTGATCAAGAATCGCCTCTGCCTACCGGGTTGCAGTTGGACAGTGGGGAATAATATGCTCCCTCGCACACTGAAGAACTACACCCTCAACTTGGAGGCCAGAACATGGTCCCGCATCTATTTTAGCCATATCCATCCTGTCTCCCACATCTCTGAACTTACCACAGAGCAAGCCCTCTTCTTGTATTGCATTGTGGAGGGCCATTGGATAGACCTACCTACTCGTTTGCAACGCACCATGCAACAGGCTCATCACATTGAGTCCACCCGGTGCCTTCCCTTTCCCTCTTTGTTTACCTCTCTGGCTATCTAATGTGGAGTGCCGAAGTTTGCTGATGATGAGTGGCAAGGGCCACACACTACTCTCACTGCCGCCGGCCTCTCCACTAAAGACGTAGCAGCTCAGAACAAGAGCCAGCCAGTAGGAATCCTCTAGATTCCATCACGGCCTAGTTGACCCAGATGGAAGTCAACATGAAGGACTACATGGACCAGAAATTTGCAGCTGCCCAGACATATTATGATCAACAGTTTCTGGCCATGCAAGGATACTATGATTAGAGGTTCGCTGAGGCACAGAGAGACTCCGATCCTACGTCGACCAGCGCTTTTCCGCCGGTTATGGAGTTCCGGGACATTCCCAGGCTCCTATTAATGTGGATGACGACGAAGAGGACGACGACGATGAGGATGATGAGGCCGAGGAAGAGGAGGAGGAGGATGACAAGGATGACGAGGATGATGATGGTTCAGAGGACGATTGAGTCCTCCGTAGGTCCTTTCTATACCCTTTTCTTTGTTCTTTAATTTATTGACACTGGGGACAGTGTCTCATTCAAGTGTGGGGAGGGTGTAGAAAAATTGGCTTTTGTAAATAATTGCATGCCTAACTCTTTTCTTTTATTTCCATTTGTTTTCTTTTGCTTTTATGTGTTTTTTTTAGGTAGATGATTGGGTAGTTTTCTTTATAGCACCTTTTGGTCTGAAATTGCTTTACCCTTTGATTTTAACTCAAAATTGTTGGCATGTCATCCCATATGAGTTTGAATTGTTTGTGTTATCTCTGATTGGTTGTTTGGAATACTTGTGAGAATTGACCCTTATTGTGATTAAATACATTAATTGATCACTTTCTTTCTGTGAGCTCACACGCACTGGTATTTGTTATTCCTGATTTTGCTTGATTATTGTTTTGCGTTTTATACATGTTGCGTGTGATTGAGGCATGATTTTGTTTTACATCTAAAAGCCACTTAGCCAAATAGCCAACCTATACACAAATTCCATTGTTTGTAGCAAATTTGAGCCTTTATCCCTTTATTGTTACTAAGCTCATTACAAGCCAAAGCCAGAAAAACAATGAAAAATCCCTTCTGAGAAACTAGGAGGACATGGTTTGATTGTTGGGCAAAGGTCTTAAGTGTGGGGAAATTGGGTTAAATTGTGCACTGGAATAAATTGTAAGATATGGGAATGTAACTGTAAAGGGAAACTTTTGTACATAAGTGGTCTTTTGTTATTTACTGTTCCAACTCATTTCAATTACCAAAGAAATTGGGATGAGGAAGTCATAAAAAAAAAATAAATTGAAAATTGCAGAAAAATCAAAGAAAAATATGTGAAATTTGCAAATAAAGGTTGTTGGGTTCTTAGGAATTAACGTGAAACTATCTGGGAACCTTGGGAATGTTAAAATTGAGAATTGATGAGTTTATTGATTTTGGGTGTTTCTATTCTTTCCATCTCTTCTCTCTCCATCTTTTTCTTTAGTAATAGAAGTCATCAGGGATCAATCGAACCATGAAGTCTTAGTTTCTTGGAATTAAGTCCACTTCCCATATATGCCACACCTGTCCCAAGCCCCGTTACAACCCTGGAAAAGACCTCTTGATGCACCATGTTTGTAGAATTGCAATGTTAGGAGTATAGCAAATTTATGGAATGTGAATACTTGTGTGTTTTATCCAATTGAGTGCTGAGCCTAAACACTGAGTGATTGAGAGAAAAAAACACACTGGTGAGGGCCAATCAACCAACTCTGCATAACATGAACTGATTCTCTTAACTCATGAATTTCTCTTGAAGCCAACTTGTAATATGTTTATGGGTGTGCATAATTCTGACCAAGGTGTGCTGTTTTAAATAACCCCCCATCATCTGTAGTATTTTATTTTCTTTTAGGACTTAGGTGTTAGGATGTGTTAGCCATTGCTTTATTTTTAGAGATGCTTGGAATCATTGCTGTTGCATGAGGACATGCAATTGTTCAAGTGTGGGGATATTTGATAACGTGATTTTTTTCCAATATTTTATGCCCTTAATTTTGATGATTGTATGTATTTCTTTGCTCTAATTTTAGCCTTTTATTGTATTTGATACAATTTGAAATTAATTGGGACATAATGAAAATAAAGGCTAAAGTAATAAGTTTTATGATGTTTTTGCAATTCAAGGATGACCTTTGCACTTGATCTTGGGTATTTTATATTTTTGGTGCAGGTCATAGGAATTATTGGAGCAGTAGACATCAGAAACTGAGCAAGAAGCGGAGCAGTGGAATCCAGGACGAGCATCGAGCGCCCCAACGCCCATTTAGCGCCCCAGCGCCCGAACTTCATTAGAAGTCATCACGTGCATAGCACCCGCACCCCAGCGCCCGTAGCACGCCCCAGTGATCAACTGCCGAATTGAATCAAATTAAAAACTAGATAACTTGTAGACAAGTGGAATACCTAGGTCGTTTTCCCAAGGAACTCAAGAAACGAAAAGTGATTATGCAAGGTTAGGTTTGGGGATTTTAGCATAGAATTTCAGAAATGAGAAAATTCAAACAGGATTTTAATCAAATAGGTAAAAGACACTAGCTCAAGGAATTCGAATTGTAAAGCATATATCATTGATTCATTATCCTCTCATGATCCTTTCAAGAATTAAATTGAATTTCAAATCCAAATTCAAATATGAATTTAGATCAAGTCTTATGAAAATTTTCAAACATTCATCTTAACACACTTGAATTAAATCTGAAATCTCAAAACCTAACTCAAGGTATCAAGATTGAAGCTCAACAATTCAATTCTCTAGATCAGAAATCTCTAAATCTAGATGTTCTCTCAACTTAAGTTTATTGATCAATAACTCAGAAATCTCTAGAATTATTAATCAATTGGATTCATAATTCAAGAATTAGAAAATCTTCATAATGCTTGAATCATAAATCAAGAAGAGGTGAGAAGAGAGAATTCGAAATTCTTGAATGAATCATGAAAGAAATGCAAGAATACCTCAATCACATAGCTAATCTCAATATCTTTTACAATCCTCCATCCTCAAGCTAGCTATGAGCTTAGTTCTCCATGATCATGGAGAATTCAGCAAGAAGAAAATGGAAGAAGAGAGAAAAACGAAAATGAGAGAAATTAGAGAGAAAATGTAATTCTAAAACTTGAATTGTAAAAAAATGAATGTAAAAGTGTTCCCTCCAAGTCTGATGTAGGACTTAAATAGACATAAAAGAAGGTGGAAATGTCTAAAAAGCCCATACACTAAACAATTACAACACATAAGGCAAGGGTACAATGGACAATGCACAAAATTATGACACTTAAGGCAACACAGCAAGGCTAAGCTTCTGCCTGAAATATTGCAGCCAATATCTGAAGCCTATAATGGATGATTCTGCCCTCGAGCCCTGAAGCAAGGTTGTAGCTCTATGTCTTAGCTTTCCATAGCCACCAAGATCATCCAATTCCAGTAAGTATAGCTCCAGATATAAGCAAAATACTGACTGCTGCTCCAGATTGCTGTCACATTCGCTGCAGCAACTTTGAGTCAACTTGAAGCTCCAATTTGGAATCCTTATGGTCCGAATCAGCTTTTTCGAGTTCTTCATCAACTTTGTAGACCTGTGTCTAAGCTTTCCAACAAGACAAAGAACACAAAATTCCAATTTCTAGAACTCAAGTTATAGGCAAATTACAGAATAGTGTCACAAAGCACGAAATGCTGAGAAAATGCACAAAGTTCCAATCAAGTACCAAATGCCTAATATGATGCAAAAGTAGCTCATTCATCTCAAAAGTGGTCAAATTACATGCATACAAGAGGGAAATAATCAATACAATTATTGCTATATCACCCAGCGCCGCGCCGCAATTCTGTTACAGCAGAACCCTAATCTGCAAGGCCGAGTTGGGGGCCCAATTAGCTACGGTTTGGAGGCTGCTCACTCTATTTAAAGGAGGCTAATGCATCAGAAACAAGACACTTTTCCACACCTCTACATACCTACTATTACTTCATATCTTTTCTTTTCCTAGTTTCTTACTTTCAACCCTAGGCTTTTAGATAGAGTTATTTTTCTCCATTAGGATTCCATCTTCTTTCCTAGTCTAGCTCTAGCTTTCTCCATTGTTTTCCCAACGTTATTCGTCTAGCCCTTTGGGTTTTGTAAGTTACTCTTTTATAATTAATCCAGTTATTCGTTCTTCAGTTATTTCCTTAATTGCATTTACTTTCCATAGTCTTTACTTTATTTAATCTTTCTCTTTATTGTTCAAGTCATTTTAATTCCAATTTAATTTCTGCCTTTATATTTCCCCCATGAGTAACTAAGTCTCTTGGTGGTTTATGAAGGTGTGAACATCATTGGGGTAAATTGAGGCTTTGTTCTTAATCTTGCATAAGTTTTCATTATCGTTCTTGGCATATAATTTGAGATCTTAAATTGTGTGTGTAACCCTTTGTCTTGGCTGACTCGATTGAGTTAGGCTAATTCATTGGCATGTGTTTATGTGTTAGTTGATTAATTGATACATGACATATCAGGATTTGGTAATGATTAATTAATTGGCTGATTAGTCTCTTTAATTAGATTAATGTGATTGACTTTAACAATTGTTGAAGGTGAAACTAAAGGTGAGATCTCACTAATTAATCTCATTCTAGGCAATTAATCATAAGAATCACAACAAAGGAGTTAGATCTAACTCCGGCGTAATTAATCAACTCATGCATTCTTTTGTAGCCAATGATAAACACCCTAATGAATGTTCTACCTCATAAACCACTATTTTTATTATTCCAATTTTATTCCTAGTTTTTTTTCCTGCAAACAAAAATCCCCAAATTGTGACATCCCCAAATTGTGACAAACCCTCATACAACTGGTCTTGTGTATTGCTTTCTTAGTCATTCCTTGTGAGAGACGACCCTGGTTTCCACTAAACTATATTGGGGGAACTTGGTTTTATAAATAATTAAATTTATGGTAGTCGCGACAACTGCCATCAAATTTTTGGCGCCGTTGCCGGGGAATGGCGATGAAAGTAATCACTAGTTGTGTGATTTGTGCATAGTGTACATAACCGTTTTTCTTTTCTTTTCTTTGTTTCTTTCAAACATAAAAACAACAAAAAAATTTTCCTTTTATTTTGCATTTTATTTTCGTTTTCGTGTTCTTATTTGCTCCTTCCAGACTCGCTGTTCCAAGAACAGCTGAGTCTGTTGCTGTCATACGCGCTCCAGCGCGTATAGGGCGCTCCAGCGCTCGACTGCGACTGCAAAATTGCAGTTTCGCATGACTCGATCCCAACCGGATCCCCAACTTGCTGTTTTTGATCCTGAAATTGAACTTACTTTGCGAAAAATAAGGCAAGTTAGGAGAGGGTTTAGTGAGTCTCGAGAGCAACCGGAAGGTCTACCGTTTACAAATTTACTATTCACTGGTCCTGAACTTTCTGATATGGCTGTTAGTGTTTCAGGTCCGAATTCGATCGTGGCAGACTATCAGCCCACTCTGAAGGAACTTGCAGCCCCCGACCTCAGTCAACAACCTTTGGGAATTACCTACCCAAGGTTGGACGCTGAGTTCGAACTTAAGGGAGCTGTTCTCCATTTGCTCCCTAAATTCCACGGATTGGCCGGAGAGGACCCACACCAGCACCTGAAAGAATTCCATGTGGTGTGTGAGACTCTCAAGCATTGTTACCATCAGAATCTGCAAAATCTCTAGAGAATTCTTTGAAAGTTATATGTATGGACTCTTCCACAGTAAGTGTCCTTTTGTTATACACTCTAAAAGCTTTAGAATTCAAAGAATATCCTAAGAATATAACATTATCAGATCTGGCTTCAAACTTATCAAGATTATCTCTAGTATTCAGTATATAGCAGTCACAACCAAATACATGAAAATAAGACACAATAGGTTTCTTATTGAACCACAACTCATATGGAGTTTTCTTAAGCAATGGTCTAATGAACACCCTATTCTGAACAATAACAAGCAGTATTCACAGCTTTAGCCCAGAAATATTTTGCTACTTTTCTTTCCAACATCATGGTTCTAGCCATCTCTTGTATACTTCTATTGTTCCTTTCTACAACTCCATTTTGTTGAGGAGTTCTAGGATTAGAAAAAGTATGAAATATACCAGATTCCTCACAAAGGTTTCTGAAAAAATGATTTACAAATTCTCCTCCATTATCACTTTTAATGGTTGAAACTTTGTAACCATTTTCATTCTGAATCCTTTTGAGAAACAATATGAATTTTTCAAATGTTTCATCTTTTGATCTTAGAAAGAAAATCTAGCAAAATCTAGAGTAGTCATCAACTATTACAAACACATATTTCTTTCCTCCTAGACTAGTTGTTCTAGATGGACCAAAAAGATCCATGTGCAATAGCTCTAGAGGCCTTTTAGTAGCAACATCAGCAATGTGTTTGAATGAGGTTTTAACTTGCTTTCCTCTTTCACACTCATCACAAGTTTTATCCTTAGTATAGAGAATCTTAGGCAGTCCTCTTACAAGGTCTTTGGTAGATATTTCAGAAATCAATCTCATATTGATATGACCTAGCTTTCTGTGCCAAAACCATTTGTCATCAACCAAAGATAGTAAACAATTCAGATTTTGAGAATCCAAATCATCTAGATACAAAACATATGTGTTGCCTATCCTATGTGCTATAAACTTAACTTTGTTATTAATAGGATAAAAAACTTGGACCTTAAACTTATCAAAAAGAACATTCAAATTAAGATCACAGAACTGACTTACACTCAACAAGTTGTGTGTGAGCCTTGTAAGCTCCAGAACCGTTCTGAGAGAAATTGATATATTTCTCTTAGAGAGATAGAAAGTTTTAATGATAACAAAGTAAGCCATAAGTATAAAAATTTTACTTAAGGTTTTGCTAACATGTGTGCTAAGTGTCTCAGAAAGCTTAAATTTTTGCAATTCCATGAGTAAAGATCAAGACAAGCAATGAGTAACCTTATGAATTACAAGAAGAAATCATGGCGTGAAAGTCATCAGAAAGGATAGTCAGAAAGCGCAAAGGTGAAAGTGCAGTTTTGAGAGAAGAACACTGTCGCCTCAGAAAGGTCTCAGAAGACCTCGCGACTGGTGGTTCTCAGAAGGGTCTTCCCTCAGAAGGTTCGCCTCAGAAGTCCGTACAACTCTCAGAAAGTTGGACTCAGAAGCAACCAAGTGTCAAGACTCAATGGATGAAGCATCAACTCTCAGAAAGCTCGAAACAACAAGCAAAAGGAAGTGGGAACACGCGCACTGTACATGTCAGAAAGTTCCTCATTTCGCGCTGACTGTTGCAGGGAGCCGTTCTGAGCCAGAGACAGCCACATCAGCAAAGTGAAACCTTCTAATTTCGCGGCTCTTTGATGCCTATATATATGAGTTCAATTCCAGAGCATGGTGACGAAATTCTAGCGCAAAAACTCTTGATTAATCGTGCCAAAACTCTGTTGAATTGAAAATCATTATTTGCGAAAACTTAGAACTTTCTCAGAAAGACATTTTCTGAAACTGTTTTTCTAACTTTGCGAAAAATCTTCTAGCTTTGTATTGGTGTAAATTCTTACGTCTGTAAGTTAAATCTAGAAGTCTACTAAGAGAAAACAAAGTCTGTATCTTAATCTTAGTAGTTGTTTTCGAAACAAAAACTCTATCCGAAAAACGCTAAGTCCTTCGAGTGTGAAGGCAGTTCTAAGTCCTCTAGTGTTGGAGGCAAGAAAATCCACTTCGGGTTGTGAAGTGGTGAAAGTCCTAAACGTGGTAAAGACAGTGTTGTCTGAGAAGGCACTATAAGAAGAATATCTAAAGAACTCTCAACGGAAGGTTGAGGACTGGAGTAGGTTAGTTAAAACCGAACCAGTATAAAAATCTCTTTGTGTTAAGCTTTTCTTCCTTCAACTCTTACTTTCTAAGAAAACTAATAAACACGCTTTTTAACTTAATCATAACTGTGAAAATATATTGAGTTAAAATCAGAAAGGTTTTAAGTGAAATTAATCTTAAAACACTTTCATAAAATTCTCAGAAGGGAACTTTCTCAGAAAGGTAAAAGCTCTCAGAAGCTTAACTTTCTCAGAAAGGTCATTCCGCTGCAAACACTCAATTCATCCTTATGAGTAAACAACTTTCTAAGAAAACCTTTTAGAAGCAATTTTTAAACCTGCACGATTCAACCCCCCCTTCTCGTGCACAAATACACCTTCAAGCCTATCTACCAACAATAAATTGCTACTAACATGTTTGGATGTCTTACCAACATCACCAATACCTTTTACTTGAGCACATGTACCATCAGCAAATCTGACTTGACCTTTGTTCTTGTGTTTAAGTTGGATGAAGTACTCTCTCTGTCTAGTCATGTGTTTGGAACATCCTGAGTCCACATACCATCTCTTCTGATCCATGGTATTGGTTTTTAAGCATTTTTGCAAGCAATTTCAGATGAATTTTAGGTATCCAAAGTTTATTGGATCCTTTGTTGTCAGTCTCCTTTGGATTTATGATATTAGAATCATACTTTCCTTTGGATTTATATAACCAGCAATCATCAGAAATATGATTGGTTTTAGAGCAGTAGAAGCATTTTGCCTTTTTGAAAGTTTTCTTAAAAGACTTTTTATGTTTTGCAAATCTGCTTTCTGGAACAAAACCAATCCCATTTTTATCAAAATAAGTTGTTTGTGATCCTAAAATCATTTCAAGATTTTTAGTACCATTAACAAACTTTTCCAAATCCTTTCTCAAAAGAATATTGGTTTTCAAAAGATCAGCACACTTTTCAGAAAGCTCCTTGGTGTCTGAATCCTCTTCAGAATCTGATTTACTTTCTGAACTTGAAGTGTTAGAAGCTGTAGCAGCTTCTGGTGCTTCTTTAGACTTCTTAAGAATGCTAATATCATTTTCCAAATCAATTTTTTCAAATATCAAAAGATCATTAGCATCTCTTAATCTTTCTAAATCCCTCTCAAGATCAGAATTAATTTTTCTGAGTTTTTCCAAATCATTTTCTTCATCAGAAAAGTTAACACTTGATTTTGAGTTGGTGTTTCTGAACCTTTCTAAATCAATACACATATCAGAATTGATTTCCTTTTGATAATCCAAATCTTGTTTGACTTCAGAAAACTTTTTCAAAACCTTTTTGTGACTAATCTTAAGTTTCTCATAAGTATTTACAAGAAAGTTAAAACTAGACATGAGTTCATCAAAAGTTACCTCATTGTCTTCATCCTCTGAAGATTCAGCTTCTGAACAATAATCTGCCATAAAGCACATGTTTGAAACTTCTTCTTCTTCATCAGAATCCTCATCATCACTCAATTTGGCTTTGTATGCCTTCTTTTTCGCTTTATTCTTTGATGATGTCTCCTTCAACTTTGGGCAATCTGGTTTGATGTGACCCTTCTCATTGCAGTGATAACATATGACTTGATCTGACTTTGACTTATCCTTTCTGAAGGTGTTTGGTTTCTTTTTATTAGAACTTCCTTTTCTAAACATCCTTATGAACTTCTTATTGAACAATGCAGCTTGTTCTAGGTCGATTTCTGAATCATCTTCAGAATCTTCCTCATCAGATTCTGATTCAGAATCCTCTTTGATTATCAAAGCCTTTTTTCTTCTTTTTCCTCTTGGAAACTCTGAGAGTAGTGTTATCCCTGAAATTGTTAGTGCTAGCAATATTTTCCAATTCTATTTCATGCACTTTCAATGATCCAATTAAAGCATCAAACTTTAATGTTTTTTAAGTCTTTAGCTTCTGAAATAGCAGTTACTTTAAGTAACCATCTTGCAGGTAAGCTTCTCAAGACTTTTCTTACAATCTCAGCATTAGGCATATCATGGTTGAGATCTCTCAATTGATTTATGATACTAAGAAACCTAGTAATCATACTATTTATAGACTCATTCTCATCCATTTAAAATTGCTCATACTTTGATCTAAGCATATCTATTTTAGTTTCCTTTACTTCATCAGTGCCATCATGCAATAGAGCTAATCTATTCCAGATTTCCATAGCAGAACTACAACTTATGATTTTATCATACTCACTCTTAGTTAAAGCACAAATAAGTAGATACTTAGCTTTGGAGTTAAGTCTGACCATCTCATTGTGTTCCCTTGTCCATTCTGATTTAGGAATAGCTTTTGTTTCAATAGAACCATCTAGCAGCACTCTTGCTGTTTCTGGAATTTGATCTCCATTCTGAATTCTGTCCCATAACTCTAGACTGTTGTACTCAATGAATAGTTGCATCTTGTCTCTCCAATAGGCATATGCAGTTCCATTAAAGAGTGGAGGTCTATTTATGGATTGTCCTTTAGAAACTTGAAAGTTGGCTTGATTAGACGTAGCTTGTTCCTTGGATCTTGCTTTTGTTCTTGTTAGAGAACCTTCTTGATTACAAATCAGCAAAAACCGGAGCTCTGGATACCAATTGGTGATGTGAGGTATCTCTTAAGAAACACCTCCAAGCTATGCTCACACAACCCAAGAGGGGGGGGGGTGAATTGGTTGTGTACACTTTTTGCAAATGCTTCTTTATTATTCTAACACTTATGCAACTCTCAAAGATTGATAAAGTCTTTGATACTTGTCAAGAATTAGTCAAAACAATAAGAATCAACAATGTAATTTGTGATATCAGAATTCTCAATCAAATATGTGACATACACAGAAATCATTATGTCAATAACAATGATCTAATTCGCACAACGGTTAATCAATCACAAATATCACAACACTTAAGATATCAAGCTTTCTCAACAATCAAAAGATCAATATCAGAAATAACTCTTTCAGAAATATACCACTTTCTGAATCAACTTTCTGATCTAGCTTCTGAACTCCCTTCAGAAACTGCATCAGATTCTTGTTTCAGAATCAATATGTTTCTAAACAATTATTTCACAAACAAATCAATCAACAATTAGCAATGTGATATATCTTTCAATAGCAATCAGAAATCTAAGCAACAATTATGCAGAGAACAAAAAACAGTTTCTTAAGAATGTGTTCTTGAAAAAACTAGTTACATATTTCAAAATACAAATTTCTCTTTCTGTAATATGTTCTTTAAATTGTTTATTTCTGATTTCAATTACCCAAATAGCAAATATCATATATCAGAAAGTTAAACTCAAAAAGATTCCTTCAACTTTAGTTTCTTTAACTTTCAGATTGTTGTTTCAAGTTTTGTTCTTGAGATATTTATCAGAAATCAAAATATACAAATCAAATGCACAGTTTCTTAGCAATCAAAACAATTAATGCAAGTAGAGTAAGGTTAGAGAGATTGGACCAATTTTATACTGGTTCGGCCAATGTGTGCCTACATCCAGTTCTTCAATCTTTCAATGATTTAGTTCCACTAGAAATGCATCAGAAAACACAGGTATCAATACACAAATATATTTTGCAACCTTCTCAGGTTCGACACTTCAGAGACTCCCGTCTAAAGATTTTCCACTCTCTAGATGTCCCCTCTAGAAAGATTTTCCTGCCTTGAAATCACATCAAGGACTTTTCAGAACCTTGCTTCTGATCACCCTTTCTATGAACCAATTCTTGAGAAATTGACTTTACTTTTCGATCTGGTTTCTCTAAGCCTCAAACTCTTTAAGCTTGATCAATTTCTGAATTCTTCAACTTCAGAAATTCCTTCTCTTCTTCAATTCACACAATTGAATCAGAACATTATTCTGATCTCTCTTTCTTGAGCCTTCTTTTCTCTCTTCTTTTCTTTTCTTAGCTCACAACTCTTTTCTTGCTTTCTCAATGTATATGATTTCTCTCAGATTTTTCTTTTCTTTTAAGCTCTTCTTTTCTCTCTCAGACTAATTTTTGTATCACTTTGATTACTCTTCTGTTCTATCTCTCTTGCTTTACAACTCGAGACTCCTCTTTTTATAGAGAGCTCTTTCAACACTTACAACACTTAACTAATTTCCCTTTTCAGAAACTCATTAAGTTTCTGTACCAGCTTCTGAACCATGATCAAAAACTCATTAAGCTTCTGAACCAGCTTCCGAACCAGCTTCTGAACCAGCTTATGAACTAGCTTATGAACCAGCTTATGAACTAGCTTCTGAACCAGCTTCTGAACCCGCTTCTGAACCAGCTTCTGAACCAGTTTCTGAACCAGCTTTTGAACCAGTTTCTGAACCAGCTTCTGAACCAGCTTCTGAACAAGTTTTTGAACCAACTTCTGAACCAGTTTCTGAACCAGCTTCTGATCATTCTTTCAGCTTCTGAAACTCTTCTCATGGCTTTCTCATGTGTATATTACAAAGATCATACATTATATAATCCTAATACACATCTAGTCCTATCATCTATGCTTTTATTACACTTGTTACAAATGTTACAATACAATACATGAAGCATATACACCTTTACATTCTCAAAGTGGTTTCTCAATACAAAGAAGCTTTCTAATCCTATTACAATTATTTTCACTATAGCTTCTCAATACTAACTCACAAAGTTACATGAGTTTTGTTATTATCAAAATCAAATGAGGAATTACATTAACAACTAGGAGGTTCGGCTGTCTCTCCTGCATCAAGCTGAGTCTGATAGGCCTGTGTTGCCTCATCAAACTTCTGCTTGAACTCTTCCGGCAACGTATCAAAACAATTTTAAAAAAGGTAAGTGCTATTGTAAATAAAGATTAACATCGAAACCAAATTATACAGAGACAATTTTTATATGTATACTCACGTAGGTGGTCCTAGAGCGCTCATCCACCCATTCCTTCCTCCTCTCAGTCTTCTTCATGTGGGTCTGCTCGAAGACCTCACTGTGAGTGGGGGTGCGCCTCAACTCTCGGGCCTGTGTTGAAGTGAGTTTATGTTAGTATTTGTGCTAAAACAATAGGTTTAATAACATAGTTATAAAGTAAACATTATATACATACCAATCGTGCTCGTGTGCCCTCAACAGTGGTAGAGCCGCCAGTGTGCAGGGAACCACCCTTCAGTGAGGCCTGATTCAGCTTGTTTCGAGCCTGCTCAGACTTGAAGGCATCGGTGGCCCAGTGCTCCCGCAACACCAGGGATCCGCTGAAAGCGTGAAGTCCCGTCCCGAATATCCTGAGCATCTCCCGGAACCTCTTCCCGGCCCTGAAGTTCCAAGCCCGTCTAATGGCTGGCTCCTCCTCAGGGAATATCAGAAAATATTTCTGCAAAGTTTACAGGAAAAAAAGTTAGTGTCCAATAGAATGTACAGAAAAGATCATAATAAGGTGGGTTATTAAAAAATGAATAAATAAAAGTTTACCTCCACTCCCTATACCACATGTCTCTCGTGGGCACAGGGATCTTGGAGAACTTGAGATACATAACATCAAAATGACTCTGTATGATCTCCATAATCTTGTGAGCTCCATCCTTAAACGGGATCTAGCTACAAAAAATAAAACATTATGAATTTAAATTACAAATTAGTAAAAATATCGTTTATCCATGATAGTGAAATTAATTTTTAAAACTTACCCATTCTTGCCATCAGGGACGGATCCATGTGTACCTTTATGGGGGCTTATGCCCCCACTGAAATTTTAATTTTTTATTTTAAATATATATAAATGTATATATTTTGCCCCCATTGTATTATTAAATTTGCCTCCACACTAAAAAAAATTCAAAAAACATCATCTTTTGTTTATATATGTTAGTGATATAATATTTTCGCCCCCGCTGTTAAAATTTTCTAGATCCGTCACTGCTTGCCATCCTATCTGATCCGAGTGTGCTCGTGTCCCACTGGGTAACGATCAGATGTATCGGTGGGCTCACTCCCATCACCAGTAATGGGGTGGCTCCTATCAGTAGTGACTACAGGGTGGTCTGGAGCACCTCCAATAACCCCTAACTGTGGGCCAGGTACCGACGCGGGTGGGGTGACGACAGTCTCTGGAGGATCGGTGGGAGTAGTCTGTGCTGTGGATGAGGACGAGGAACCTCGAATCCTCAACGGGTCGTCCTTCTTGGAGCGACCTCGTCCGCGTGGTGCCATATGTATGTGTAAAATAATATTCATTAAACTTGTTGTAGATACAATTATAATATATATATATACTCATATACTTGAAGACTTTATCGGTCGTTATTTTCTTCACTGTGACTTTCATAATCTTCACTTTCATCTTCATCCTCGGAGCCTTCCATTTCTTCACTTTCATCCTCACTCTCACTATTATGGGGTTCGCTTCGTACTGTATGTGATGGACTCTCAACAATATCAACATCACCTGTATCGGATAAAAGGTTGGGAGGCATGGTAGTGTCAGTAATCAACATTTGTGGGAACTGGTCATCCACTTAATAAGCTTGGTCGTCGAAAATCGATTCGTTATCATATTCAACTCGCCCTCTTGGTTTTGTCCTTCTTACGACCCTCCATTTCGACTTACACTTTCCAGGGTAAGATAAATAATACACTTGACGAGCATTTTGAGCAATGATAAAGGGATCAAAGCGCTGCTCTCGTCGTGTACTATTAATCTCAGTTATTTTGTACTGAGTGTGAGATCAAGTTCCAGTTGGGCGTTGTGGGTCATACCAATCACAATAGAATAACATAATTCTTTTAATTGGTAACCCAACATATTCAAACTCTAAGATATCTTTAATTGTACCTTACCAATCTCGTTCCCCTTCTCTAGCATCTCCTTTGACAAAAACCCCACAATTATATGAGTTCCTCTCCCTGCCCCAATCTACAATGTGGAATTTGAATCCATTCACATAGTATATTGACCAACTGTGCACTTTATTTTTTTGTCCCCAAGCTATATGTTGCAAAAATTGGTCAGTTACCCTATGTGAGGGATCTTGTACCTACGTATATTGTTCACAAAAACAAATGATTTGTTACCCGAGGTGATGAAGAAAATTTCAATACATTTAAATGATTTATTACGGTCACCTACATAGCCTTTGAACCATGCCGGAAATTGTTGAAGAGAATCCTCCCCATGAATTTGTTCATAGTACCTGTCATTTATTAATAACACTAGATTAGATGAACTTTTATTTACATTGTTTTAGAATTAGGTTGTAAAGATTGTTATTTTACCTTCGATACGGTGCGACCTCGTCACAATTTAGCAACACGTGGAGGTGTGCGGAATTCCACTCATCAACCGTCAACCATCGATCCACAGATTGAATAGTAGCTCGGCCTGGTTGATTGAAGACTGACAGAGGTGGGTACATTTTACTCTCTCCTCCGTCATCATTGCGGGGAACCCTTGTTCTGCGAGACTGGACATTATCCTGGAAGTAATATGAGCAGAAATTTTATGTCTCTTTTGCCAAGTATGCCTGACAAATTGAACCCTCCACCTGTACTCTGTTCTTCACAGTACGCTTATAGACTCCCATTTCTCTTTCAAATGGGTACATCCACCTATATTGCACTGGCCCACAAACCCTCGCTTCATATGCCAGGTGAATTGGAAGATGTTCCATCGAGTTAAAGAATCCAGGCGGAAAAATCTTCTCTAATTTGCAGGGGATATTCGCCTCCATGGTGATAAGTGTAAGCTCCAGAACCCTTCTGAGAGAATTAAGCATAATTCTCTTAGAGTTATGAAAGTTTTAATGATAACAAGGTAAGCCATAAGTATAAAATTTTACTTAAGGTTTTGCTAATATGTGCGCTAAGTGTCTCAGAAAGCTATAAATTATTGCAATGCCATGAGCAAAGACCAAGACAAAAACATCAAGTAACCTCGAGATCAACTGATAAAATCATAGCGCCAAAGATATCAGAAAGGATATCTCAGAAGCGCAGAAGGTGAAAACATGTTTCTGAGGAAAGAACACTGTCGCCTCAGAAGGGTCTCAGAAGACCTCGCGACTAGTAGTTCTCAGAAGGGTCTTCCCTCAGAAGGTTAGCCTCAGAAGTCCGTACAACTCTTAGAAGGTTGGACTCAGAAGCAACCAAGTGTCTGGACTCAAGGAAGTGCAAACAGACTCAGAAAGCTCGCTACAACTAGCCAAGGAAGTGGGAACACGCGCACTGTGCAGTTCTGAAAAGTTCCTCATTTTGCGCTGACTGTAGCAGGGAGCCGTTCTGAAAAGGACACAGCCACATAAGCAAAGTGAAAGTCTCTAATTTCGCGGCTCTTTGATGCCTATATATATGAGTTCAATTCCAGAGCAATGTGACGAAACTCTTGCGCTAAAACTCTTGATTAAACGTGCCAAAACTCTGTTGAATTGAAAATCCTTTTGCGAAAACTTAGAACTTTCTCAGAAAGACAATTTTTATGAAATTGTTCTTCTAACTTTGCAAAATCTTCTAGTTCTGAATTGGTGTAAATTCTTACATTTGTAAGTTAATTCTAGAAGTCTACTAAGTGTAAAACTAGGTTTGTAACTTAGTCTTGGTAGTTGTTTTCGATCAAAACAAACTTTCTGAAAAACGCTAAGTCCTTCGTTGTTTGAAGGCAGTTTTAAGTCCTCTAGTGTCTGAGGCAAAGTTCAAAGTCCTTAATTGTTTAAGGCAAGGAAGTCCTTAATTGTTTAAGGCAAGGAAGTCCTCTAGTGTGAGGCAAGGAAATCCACTTCGGGTTGTGAAGTGGTGGAAGTCCTTTACGCGGTAAAGGCAGTGTTGTCTGGGAAGGCACATTAAGAAAAATATCTAAGAACTCTCAACTGAAGGTTGAGGACTGGAGTAGGTTGGTTATAACCGAACCAGTATAAAATCCCTTGTGTTAAGCTTTTCTCCCTAACTCATTACGTGTCCAAATCTTTGAGAAAAACTCTATCACAACTTTAATTAAGAGGTCTCGTGAAAACCTTATTGATCAAAATCAGAAAGCTTCTAAGAAACTCAAACCTTAAGTCGTTTTCTTAAAATCTCTCAGAAAGGAACTTTCTTAGAAAGACTAAGTTCTCAGAAACTTAATCTTCTCAGAAAGCATTTTCCGCTGCAAACTCTTAATCATACCTTCTGAGTAAAAACAGCTTTCTAAGTAAAAGTTTTAACAAGCAATTTTAAAACTTGCACGATTCAACCCCCCCCTTCTCGTGCACACATATACTTTCAATTGGCATCAGAGCTCGGTCCTTAAGGGGTTGAGCACTTCGCAGTGTCAAGGAAAAAGATCCACGAAGGGAAATATGAACTCACCAGCTGCATTCATATCAGATGGGGCTTCAATAAACAGACCTCCGATGTTTCTCGGAGACAGCTTCGACTACTGGCGTGACAGGATGACGCTGTTCATCAAGCACACCAGTTTGGACTTATGGGATAGGATCGAGAATGGAGACTATCAGCCTCTGCAGACAATTACAGAGGATGCTGTAGTTGCAACAGACGCTGAGCCAGGAGCGGCACCTCCAGCACTCAGAACCTATACAAGACGAGTCCCTAAGGATGAATGGACTCAAGAGATGAAGGAGAAGATACAACTCAACTTCAAAGCTAAATACATTCTTCTCTGTGCCTTGCCCAAGGTAGAATACGACAAGATTGTGTCGTGTGATACCGCTCTAGAAATTTGGGAGAGATTACACATGCTGCACGAAGGAAATGATGAAGTCAAGGAAACTAAGGTATCAATGCTTGTACATAAGTACGAGTCCTTCTGCATGCAACCTGAGGAAACTATTGACAACATGTCAATAAGATTTCTCCACATCATAAATCAGCTAAAGGTCTTGGGAAAGACCTACTCCAACGCTGAGATGGTGAGGAAAATTCTCAGAAGCCTCTCTGCCAAGTGGCGCCCAAAGGTGACAGCAATCCAAGAAGCAAAGGATCTAAATCAGCTGGGTTTAGATGTATTGTTTGGCTCACTCAGAACTCACGAGATTGAGCTTGAAGGACTACTTGGAGGACCATCTTCATCCTCAAGACCTCAGAAAGCTCTGGCTCTGAAAAGTCAGATAAAAAAGACTTCAAAAGCCCTAAAGGCTGAAGAAATATCTGAGTCTGAAAACGATCAAAACTCAGATTCCGATGAAGATGACATCTCTCTTCTAGTAAGGAAAATGAAGAAAGCTTGGAAGAGAAGACCAAGCAAAGACAAAGAGATCACACCTAGAAAAGGAAAGTCAAAGTCTTCTGATGCCACATGTTTTGGCTGTGGAGAAAAGGGCCACTTCAGAACGGAGTGCCCTTAGAACAAGGGAAAGAAGAAGTTCATTCCCAAGAAGAAGAAGAAGGCAATGGCTGCTACATGGAGTGACTCAGAAGAGGAAGAATCTGAGTCAGAAAGTGAAGAGGAAGCTAATGTCTGCTTCATGGCCGGTACTGACTATATTCTGGAAACAGAATCTGAGTCAGAAGAGGTACCAAACTCTCCTCCTCTCTCATACTCATACAATGAGATCTCAGAACTATATGAAGAGCTTCTGAGAGACTCAAACGAATTAGCTAACAGTTTCAGCAAACTAAGAAAGTCTTTTAAATCCTTAGAAGCTGAAAATGCTAGACTAATTCAAGAAGTAGAGAACCTAAGGCTTGAAAGAGATGACTTTAAAAATAGATATCTTGAAAGTCACAACCTCTATCAAGCTTTAGAAACAATGTCTTCTGTAATTGTTGAAAAAGCCGAACTGGCCTTGATAGAATTACAAAAGACAAATGAGCTTCTCACTTCTGACTTGGTTAAGATGGTCAAAGGTGAAAAAATGTTGACACTCTTGCTTGGTGGTCAAAGACCTTACAAGGATAAGAGTGGACTCGGTTATGAAGAAATCTTCGAACCAAATGATATTGATCCATCCTTAACTAAATCACCTCGCACGTGCATAGGATGTTTTAAGAGTGGCCATGGTTCTGAAAAATGTCCTATGTTGGAAAAAGGAAAAATATCTAAGCCTCAGAAGGCTCAAAAGAAAACTCAGAAAGCTAAGCCTTCTAAGAAGACTAACCCCTCTCAGAAGGGAAAAACTTCTCAGAAAGCAAGTGCTTCTGAAAAGGGCAAACAAAAGGTCTCTGACTCTCAAAACCATGACCTCTCTAAGAAAAGAAGCCAAAAGTCCAAGAAAGCTAACAAGCAAGGACCCAACAAAGAATGGGTACCTAAATCTGTTAACTTTGTGACTGCAGGTGCATCATCAAGCGCTGCTCCACCACCACGATGAGCAGTGGTACCTTGACAGTGGCTGCTCAAGGCACATGACTGGAAGCAAGCACTGGTTCAGAAGTCTCAAGCCCAAGAAAGGCGGAACAGTGCGATTCGGTGATGGCGCTAAGGGGAGAGTCACTGCAATCGGAGATGTTGGTAAGGATTCCTCTCACCAAATCTCAGATGTACTTTTGGTCGATGGCTTAACTCACAATCTATTAAGCATTAGTCAATTTTGTGACAAAGGCTTAAAGGTTGAGTTTTATGCTAAGTATTGTCATGTGATTAATCTCACAACTGACAAGATCGTTCTGGAAGGAAAACGTGTTGGTAACATCTATGTTATCCATCTGGATGATCTAAAGGATCAAAATGTGGAATGCCTTGTCTCTGTCCAAGAAGACAAATGGCTATGGCATAAGAAACTTGGTCATGCCCATATGAGACTTCTTTCTGAACTCTCTCAGAAAGGACTTGTAAAGGGCCTTCCCAGAATTAAGTATCAGAAGGATGCAACCCGCGACTTCTGTGAAAAAGGGAAACAGACCAAGGCTTCCTTTCCCAGTAAAAGTGGTATTTCTACTCAGAAACCACTGGAACTGCTCCACATGGATCTCTTCGGACCAACCAGAACAGCTTCCCTTTCTGGAAAACGCTATGGTCTTGTCATAGTGGATGATTACTCCAGATTCACTTGGGTTTTCTTTCTAGCCTCTAAGGAAGAAACTTTTGAGAAGTTCAAAGCATTTGCGAAAAGAGTTTCAACAGAAAAGGATTCGCACATTCATGCCATTAGATCAGATCATGGTGGTGAATTTGAGAATCATGCTTTTGAAAAGCTTTGTGAAAATCTGGGCATTGCTCACGAGTTCTCTTCTCCCAGAACTCCTCAACAAAATGGAGTAGCTGAGAGAAAGAACCGAAGCCTTCAAGAGATGGCAAGAACAATGCTCTTAGAAAGTGAACTTTCAAAAGGTTTCTGGGCTGAAGCAGTAAATACTTCATGCTACATTCAGAACCGAGTCTTTCTGAGACCAATTCTGAAAAAGACACCTTACGAGCTGTGGAAGAATAAAATACCAAACATCTCTTATTTCCATATATTTGGTTCTTCCTGTTTTATTCTCAACACAAAGGACAAACTCTCTAAGTTTGATCCTAAGTCCGATGATGGATACTTCCTAGGATATTCCTCAGCCTCTAAAGCTTACAGAGTATATAACAAAAGGAGTAAATGTGTTGAAGAGACAATCCATATTAAGTTCAAAGAACTTAGTAAGGACCTGTCTCAGAAAGATGCTAACTTAGAAGATGAATTTGAGAAACTCAACATCTCTTCTGAGAAAGCCAAAAGGAAGATTCTTATAGATGATGAGACTGACTTCCAACCCATGGAAAAATCATCTTCATCTAAAGAAAAATCCAGTAACATCATCAAAGCTCCAGAACCTAGAGAATCTATTTCTCCAAATACAATGGAACCTAGATTCTCAGAAGGACAAGCTTCTGATGACTCAGAAAGAGAACCTTCTGTGTCTCGTTCTCAGAACCCTACTCCTAAAGGGATCAGAGGTTCAAGAGACTTGAAGAACATCTCTCAGAATGAAGTCTTGGGCAATCCAGAAAGTGGCGTAAGAACCAGAAGGAACTATACAAATCTTGCTATGGTTTATGAACTTGAACCAGATTCCATAGAAGAGGCGTTAGATGATCCTAGCTGGGTAAATGCCATGCAGGATGAACTTGACCAATTCGAGAGAAATCAAGTTTGGAAACTGACTCAGAAACCCAAAGGCAAAAGTGTCATTGGGACTAAATGGGTGTTTCGAAACAAACTTGATGAAAACGGTCAAGTCGTGAGAAACAAGGCCAGATTGGTTGCTCAAGGGTACAACCAACAAGAAAGGATAGACTATGATGAAACTTTTGCTCCAGTCGCAAGATTGGAAGCTATCAGAATGTTGCTAGCTTTTGCTGCACATAAAGGTTTCAAACTCTATCAGATGGACGTTAAGTCTGCCTTCTTGAATGAATACCTTTCTGAGGAAGTTTATGTAAAACAACCTCCTGGTTTTGTGAATGATGCATTCCCGAATCATGTATTCAAGCTTACAAAGGCTCTCTATGGTTTGAAACAAGCTCCAAGAGCTTGGTATGATAGATTGAGCTCTTTTTTGCTTAAAAACGGATTCTCAAGAGGGAAAGTGGACACAACTCTTTTTACGCTCTCAGAAGACTCTGGCTTCTTGATTGTCCAGATTTATGTTGATGACATAATATTTGGCGCAACCAATGAATGCCTCTGCAAAGAATTCTCCAAGCTTATGCAAAGTGAATTCTAGATGAGCATGATGGGAGAGTTAAAATTCTTCCTAGGATTGCAAATCAAGCAAGAGTCAGAAGGGACAGTTATTCATCAAGAGAAGTATACCAAGGAACTTCTGAGGAAGTTTCTGATGGATAAGGCCAAACCTATGAGCACTCCCATGCATCCCTCTCAAGTAATTGACTTGGATGAAGATGGTGAGAAAGTCTCAGAAAGCAACTATCGAGGGATGATTGGCTCACTTCTCTACTTAACTGCCTCCAGACCAGATATCCAACTTAGTGTTGGTATCTGTGCTAGATTCCAGTCTAAGCCCAAGCAATCACACTTAACTGCAGTTAAACGAATTTTACGATATTTAAGTGGAACTACTAATCTTGGTCTTTGGTACGAGAAAGGTTGTTCTTCTGATGTTGTAGGTTACTGCGATGCCGACTACGCTGGAGATAGGATAGATCGCAAAAGCACAAGTGGCTGCTGCTGCTTCTTTGGAAAATGCTTGATCACTTGGTCTTGCAAGAAGCAAAATACGATCGCCCTATCAACTGCTGAAGCTGAATATGTATCTGCTGCGAACTGCTGTTCTCAGATGCTCTGGATTAAGAATCAGCTACTTGATTATCAAATAAGGTATACCAAAATCCCTATCCTCTGTGATAATACAAGTGCTATCAACTTAGCTAAGAATCCTATTCAGCATTCTCGATCCAAGCACATTGATATAAAACATCATTTTATTAGGGATCATGTGCAAAAAGGCGACATTGAACTCAAATTTGTAAATACTGAGGATCAAATCTCAGATATATTTACAAAGCCTTTACCCGAGGATCGTTTCAATGTTCTGAAAGGATTTCTCAATCTAAGATGTTTCTAAGTGCTTTGAAATCTAAAAACTCTCTCTTAGAAACCCCCCCTTAGTCCTAGTTTAGACTCTGAGACGAACAATAGAACTAAGCTTCTGAGCTAGAAGTAGGAAAACACAAAAAACTCTATCTGAGAAAATTTGTTCTCAGAAGACTCATCTCTCAGAAAGGAGATCTTCTGAAACATCTCTCAGAAGGAGGATTTCTCAGAAGGACCACCTCTCTCAAAAAGGTACCTTCCGAGAAACTAGTTACCAACGGTAACTTTTGGATAAGTGGCAGGAAACGGCTAGTTATCAGCCATGTCTATAAATACTTATAGCATTGTTTCATTTGAGCACTTTACGCTCAAAAACTTACCAAAACTCTGCCAAAACCTCTCCTCGCTTTCTAATCTTCATCTGCTCTTTCTCTCTCTCTCTCTTGTTCTTCTCTATCTCTTCTCATACCTCAAACCTTTCCTTCAAATGGCCGTCTCTGGAGAAATCAAGGGCTTAATGAGAAACAATCTCAATGAGATATCCGAAGATATTCTCTATGACAATGAGGAAATGCAATCCCTATTCCACAAGACTTATCTCCCACGGAATCTTGCCATGGGAAGGGTATTGCCTCTCAATGTCTACAATCAGGTGGACGAAATCCAATTCACCTTCCTCAAGCAACCTGGATGGCCAGCCATGATGAGCTCCGAGGACGTGTGCTACCCAAATGTGGTAAGAGCTTTCTATTCGCAAATAGAAAGGTTCACCAACAAAGGGGTCAAGAGCAAGATTGGTGACCAACAGATCCGCTTCTCCTCTTCTGACATCAACAAAGTCTTCAAGACCTTGAATGGTGGTGCTGTCATCGCCGACGACCCAGAATGGGTCAAGGAGGTAGATGACTCGGAAGAAGAAGTCGTGACACTTATGACTGGTAGCAACAGCCTACCACTCAAGGGGGTAAAGGTACTTCATCTCACGCAAGAGGCTCGAATCATCTTCTCCGTTGTGCAACACACCCTTCTCCCTCGGATTGGAGACATGGGGAACGTTACCACCATGGATGCCTGCCTGCTGTACCACCTACTGAAAAAGTAAAGAGTAGATTTTGGGAGGATGGTGCTCAACTACATGATGCACCAGGCTCATCCAAAGAGGGCTCTCACAAGTCTACCTTACGGAAGCCTTCTGACCAGAATCCTCAACCATTTCTCCTTCCCACTTGAAGACTATGAATACGTCTTCAACCACAGTAAGTTCTCCATGGTCACCTTCAACAACATCAAGAAGAAGAAGGTACCAGATACGGGGGCACCTAAGAAGAAGGAGGAAGCAAAGCCTTCTAAGGGAACTGCTGGTCCCATCCAGCCCTCTAAGGCTGAGAAAGGAAAGGAAAAGGTTTCCGATCCTCCAGAAAAGAAGAAGAAGAAGCAAACGGTGACTCATCCTTCTCCAACAAGGGTGACACGGAGTATGGCTTCTGAGGAAGCTCAGAAGACTCCTCAGAAGGCACCTACGGTTGTTGAGGCTGCTGAAGACTCAGAAGAAACAACATCTGAGCAACCCATGACCAGAAAAAGGAAAGCACCTCCCACTCTCCAAGTCCCAGACGTGCCACCAGAAGGGAAAAAGAAACGTGGTCGTTTGGTAAAAGCTAACTCTAAAACTCCACCTTTATTTCTTCACTCTTCTTCTACTTCAATTCCTATTTCTGATTCTGTTGATGGTTTTAAACCCACCAAATTTAAGACTAAACTCCTACATTCCTTGAAATATCAGGGAAAAACTCACAAAGGAGTGGGGATAAAAACCACCAAGAAACAGAGCCCGCCAAAGACGACGGGTAAAGAAATTGTAGCAGTTACTGCTACTGCTGCCACCACCGCTGCTGCTACTGCTGTTGAAGAAGAAGCAGAAGCTTCTCATCACTCCTCTCCATCTGGAAATGTCTCCCCCACCAGAGAAGACATTCAGGGGCATGGAGGAAATGTCGCTGATTCCTCTTCCGGGGAAGAAGATGCGGCACGCTTTCGCATTGAGCATCGCACTCCAGATGCTGGAAGCTCCAAGAAAGAGCCCCAGAAGAAGCCATCTGAGGTTTCTATGGTGGAACTTTCTGAGGCAACCACAACTGAAGTTGCTACTGTAAATGCTGAGTCATTGGCTCAGACGATGCGTGACGTCAAGAAGGCTCTGGATCAACCTTCTGAGACTCCAGAAGCTGCTCCGATGCAACAACAACAACAACTACAGCATGAGGAACGCTTAATTGAACCAACTTCTGAGGTTGGTCTCCTCTCTTCTGAGATCCCTTTGGAACATGAGGAAACTCATGTCTCAACACATGACGTAGTGCCAGGGACCACCAGCACTGGGCTCAGCTCAGAAGTGGGCGCTGACGCTACCATGGCTGCAGGAGTTGCAGCAGTTGAGGCATTTGTTGCCCACAGTTCCTTAGAAGGAACTCTATCTGAGAAGGACTCTCAGAAGGAACCAGAGGTTCCTCCTCAAGATATAACAGAGGTTCCTCCTACATCCTTTGATCAACAAGGTCCCAGTTTCTCAATAACGGACTCAATGATTGGTTCCGGCTTTCAGCTGGGAAGGATGGTAGTCACCCCACCCTCTGTGCAATTTCGGCCTTTCTTTGGTCGAACTGAGAAGTTGAAGTGCATTGAAGCCATGCATAGCCAAATATCAACCTTCAACCTCTCCGACGATGCTCAGACTTCTGGTGCTATGGAGCAACCATCAGCTAGGCAACCCTCTGATCTAGACCTTGCTCAAGTTGCTGAGGATACTCAAAGGCAGCCTTCCATTGAACTTGCTGCTATCGAAGGTAAAGCTGTCCAAGAAGAAGAACCTCCTGAATATCAAACAAGGGATTTAATCGATGAAGTACTTGAGGCTGAAGTCTCTCGTCCTCCTTCATCTCAACCCTCATCTTCTCAACAGCCTTCCACTGCCTCTGACCTCCCTCCAGAATGCGCTCAGAATGCGACTCAGAGCGAAATTCTTATGGAGATATGCCAGCTGCTACGCTACATTGCCAGAAGGCAGTAGTTCTAAGTCAATGATGGCGTTTATATCTTAGCCACCCTTTTTGATGTAACAAAGGGGGAGTAGATAAATGATAAAATTTTTGTACATTGGCTATTGTAAACACTAGGCTAGAACTTAGGGGGAGCCAAATCTTTTGTATCTTTACAAAACCATAAATGAAAAATCATTTCTTTGGCATCTCATGTTTTACCTATCTTATGCTTATCTTTTATTTTTTGGCATCTCTTGATATACTTAGCTTGATATTTCTGAATCTCATACATACATTATCATGAAATACATGCTATGAAATTGATAATCTCAAACAGTAATCATACATTGCATACTTGAACTGTTGATTATCTCAGCCTTCTAAGAAAATAACGAAGCCTTCTCTCAGAAAGCTAAATTAGTTTCTAAGAAAGCAAAAGTGAATTCTGAATAAGTTATGAACTTACTCAGAAACACTTCTGAACTTAAGCAAAATTTATTATCTTAAGACTTAAGTTGTTATCATCAAAAAGGGGGAGATTGTAAGCTCCAGAACCCTTCTGAGAGAATTAAGCATAATTCTCTTAGAGTTATGAAAGTTTTAATGATAACAAGGTAAGCCATAAGTATAAAATTTTACTTAAGGTTTTGCTAATATGTGCGCTAAGTGTCTCAGAAAGCTATAAATTATTGCAATGCCATGAGCAAAGACCAAGACAAAAACATCAAGTAACCTCGAGATCAACTGATAAAATCATAGCGCCAAAGATATCAGAAAGGATATCTCAGAAGCGCAGAAGGTGAAAACATGTTTCTGAGGAAAGAACACTGTCGCCTCAGAAGGGTCTCAGAAGACCTCGCGACTAGTAGTTCTCAGAAGGGTCTTCCCTCAGAAGGTTAGCCTCAGAAGTCCGTACAACTCTTAGAAGGTTGGACTCAGAAGCAACCAAGTGTCTGGACTCAAGGAAGTGCAAACAGACTCAGAAAGCTCGCTACAACTAGCCAAGGAAGTGGGAACACGCGCACTGTGCAGTTCTGAAAAGTTCCTCATTTTGCGCTGACTGTAGCAGGGAGCCGTTCTGAAAAGGACACAGCCACATAAGCAAAGTGAAAGTCTCTAATTTCGCGGCTCTTTGATGCCTATATATATGAGTTCAATTCCAGAGCAATGTGACGAAACTCTTGCGCTAAAACTCTTGATTAAACGTGCCAAAACTCTGTTGAATTGAAAATCATTTTGCGAAAACTTAGAACTTTCTCAGAAAGACAATTTTTATGAAATTGTTCTTCTAACTTTGCAAAATCTTCTAGTTTTGAATTGGTGTAAATTCTTACATTTGTAAGTTAATTCTAGAAGTCTACTAAGTGTAAAACTAGGTTTGTAACTTAGTCTTGGTAGTTGTTTTCGATCAAAACAAACTTTCTGAAAAACGCTAAGTCCTTCGTTGTTTGAAGGCAGTTTTAAGTCCTCTAGTGTCTGAGGCAAAGTTCAAAGTCCTTAATTGTTTAAGGCAAGGAAGTCCTTAATTGTTTAAGGCAAGGAAGTCCTCTAGTGTGAGGCAAGGAAATCCACTTCGGGTTGTGAAGTGGTGGAAGTCCTTTACGCGGTAAAGGCAGTGTTGTCTGGGAAGGCACATTAAGAAAAATATCTAAGAACTCTCAACTGAAGGTTGAGGACTGGAGTAGGTTGGTTATAACCGAACCAGTATAAAATCCCTTGTGTTAAGCTTTTCTCCCTAACTCATTACGTGTCCAAATCTTTGAGAAAAACTCTATCACAACTTTAATTAAGAGGTCTCGTGAAAACCTTATTGATCAAAATCAGAAAGCTTTTAAGAAACTCAAACCTTAAGTCGTTTTCTTAAAATCTCTCAGAAAGGAACTTTCTTAGAAAGACTAAGTTCTCAGAAACTTAATCTTCTCAGAAAGCATTTTCCGCTGCAAACTCTTAATCATACCTTCTGAGTAAAAACAGCTTTCCAAGTAAAAGTTTTAACAAGCAATTTTAAAACTTGCACGATTCAACCCCCCCCTTCTCGTGCACACATATACTTTCAATAAGATCATCTACCTTGAGTGTTGTTGCACATAAGTCTCTGAAATATTCACTCAACTCCGTCAATGGCTTCCAAACATGGTCGAGCAGCTCCCTAAACATTATAGGAAGCAAGCTCTCCAGAAGGACATGGCAATCGTGACTCTTAAGGCCGACAAACTTACTTTGACCAAGGTTGACACATCTCTCCAAGTTAGTGGCATAACTCTCAGACATTTTGAGCTCCGTCACCCATTTGCAAGCTGATTCTCTCTGAGTCTTGATTAATGAATATGACGCCTTCGGTTTACAAATACGTCCATCCCTTAGATCCTGCAAATTTAACTCAGGTCGTCTGCAGTACTCAGCCACATCCATTCTTGCCTTTATATTGTCTTTGGTCCGATCAATATCCATGATTGTGTGCATTATGTGGTCCCAAACGTTCTTTTCTATGTGCATCACATCTAGACAATGACGAACCAATAGATCCTTCCAATATGGAAGCTCCCAAAATATGCTTTGTTTGGTCCAGTTATGATCTCTCCCATACCCCTGCGGTTTCACTTGCTGACCAATTTCTGTGATCTTGGGTATATATTTTACCTCCTCCCATAAATCTTCACCAGTAATTCTTACCGGTGGTGGATCTCTTTCAATTGTGTTCTTTTTAAAACTGTACCTGCTACGCCTATATGGATGATCATCTGGTAAAAATCTCCGGTGACAATCAAACCACGAGTTCTTTCCTCCATACTTCAAAGTAAATGCCTTGGTGTCACCCATGCAAACCGGACACGCTAATTTTTCTTGTGTCATCCACCCAGACAACATCCCATATGCGGGGAAGTCATTGATAGTCCACATTAATGCTACTCTCATAAGAAAGTTTTGCTTGGAGGAAATGTCGTACACCATAACACCCTCATTTCATAACTCAATCAACTCATCAATCAATGGTTGAAGGTAAACATCAATTTTTGCTTTTGGGTTATTTGGACCAGGGATTATACATGTTAAGAACAAGTATGTGTCTTTCACACACATTTCAGGAGGTAGGTTATACAGTGTTATCACAACCGGCCAACAAGAGTAAGGCTTACCAAACTGTATGTTGGGAGTAAATCCGTCAGAACACAAACCTAAGCGCACATTTTGAGGCTCCGAGGCAAATTCAGGATGCGTTTGATCAAAATGACGCCATGCTTCCCTATGCGACGGATGAGTGATCACACCGTCAATCCTTTGATTATCAAAATGCCATCTCATGTGCGGAGCAAAACTCATGGAGGCATACAATCGCTTTAGCCTAGGTATAAGAGGCAAATAATGCATTCTTGTTTTAGGAACCTCCTTAGACCTATGACTGCCGCGACGTTTGGGTTTATACCTAGGTTCATCACAAAACTTGCATTGTGTAAGCTCTGAATCATCTTTGTAGTACAACATACACCCATTGACGCAACAATCAATCTTCACCTCGCACAATCCTAATTTACTTACCAACTTCTTAGCTTGATAAAAGTCTTTTGGGATACAATCTGGTTGAACACTAAGCTCACGTATCAAATCTGCCCACTGGTCAAATGAACTCTGACTATGGTTACCCTCAGACTTAATACTAAGCATTCGAACCGCTAAGGATAGTTCTGAATGAACATAACCTTCCCATAAAGGTTGATTTGCAGCATCCAGTAGTCTGAAAAAGTTTTGTGCATCTTGATTAGGGACTTCCTCAACTGGTTCATGAATTCCTCTTCTCTCAGGGAAGTATTCATAAAAAATCATCTACTCGTAACAATTCAAATTTTCTTGCCATGCAACTGGATTACTACTTTCACCCACTACCGATCCACCATGTTCCTCTACCGTAATTTCCTCCCCATGTTGGGTCCACACATAATAGTCTGCTTTAAAACCATGCTGCATAAGGTGAACCTTTACATTATCAATCTCTGAAAGTTTCCGACACCTACACTTGGCACACGGACACCTTATCTTACCTTCTGCAATGTACTCTTCAGTTCTACATGTAACATCCATAAACGCATCGAGACTTCTAATGAATGATGGTTTAATTCCGCCTCTATTATGATGAAGCCTATCGTACATCCACAATCGATCCGCGCGAGACATTATAGTGTGTTTTACATTGTAGCTGAAAGTGTATGTGTGCACGAGAAGGGGGGGGGGTTGAATCGTGCAAGTTTTAAAAAATTACTTCTTAAAACTTTTACTTAGAAAGCTGTTTTTACTCAGAAGGTAGATTTAAGAGTTTGCAGCGGAAATTGCTTTCTGAGAAGATTAAGTTTCTGAGAACTTAGTCTTTCTGAGAAAGTTCCTTTCTGAGGAATTTTAAGAAAATGACTTAAAGTTAGAGTTTCTTAAAAGCTTTCTGATTTTGATCAATAAGGTTTTCACGAGACCTCTTAATTAGAATCGTGGTAGAGTTTTTCTCAAAGATTTATGCAAGTAAAGAGCAAGGGAGAAAAGCTTAACACAAAGAATTTTATACTGGTTCGGTTATAACCAACCTACTCCAGTCCTCAACCTTCAGTTGAGAGTTCTTAGATATTCTTCTTAAAGTGCCTTCCCAGACAACACTGCCCTTACCAAGTAAAGGACTTCCACCACTTCACAACCCGAAGTGGATTTCCTTGCCTCACACTAGAGGACTTCCTTGCCTCCAACACTAGAGGACTTCTTTGCCTTAATCACTTAAGGACTTCCTTGCCTCACACTGAGGACTTCTTTGCCTTAAACACTTAAGGACTTAAACTGCCTTCAAACAGCGAAGGACTTAGCGTTTTTCGGAAAGTAGTTTTTGCCTCGAAAATGACTACCAAGACTAAGTTACAAACCTAGTTTTACACTTAGTAGACTTCTAGAAATAACTTACACAAGGTAAGGATTTACACCAATAATGAACTAGAAGATTTTCGAAAAGTTAGAAGAACAATTTCGTAAAATTGTCTTCCTGAGAAAGTTCTAAGTTTTCGCAGATGATTTTCACTTCAGCAGAGTTTTTGCACGTTTAATAAAGAGTTTTTAGCGCAAGAATTTCGTCGCATTGCTCTGGAATTGAACTCATATATATAGGCATCAAAGAGCCGCGAAATTAGAAGCTTTCACTTTGCTTATGTGGCTGTGTCCTTTTCAGAACGGCTCCCTGCTACAGTCAGCGCGAAATGAGGAACTTTTCAGAACTGCACAGTGCGCGTGTTCCCACTTCCTTGGCTAGTTGTAGCGAGCTTTCTGAGACTGCTTGCGATCCCTTGAGTCCAGACACTTGGTTGCTTCTGAGTCCAACTTTCTGAGAGTTGTACGGACTTCTGAGGCGAACCTTCTGAGGGAAGACCCTTCTGAGAACTACTGGTCGCAAGGTCTTCTGAGACCTTTCTGAGGCGATAGTGTTCTTTCCTCAGAAACATGTTTTCACCTTCTGCGCTTCTGAGACATCCTTTCTGATATCTTTTGGCGCTATGATTTTATCAATTGATCTCGAGGCTACTTGATGTTTTGTCTTGGTCTTTGCTCATGGTATTGCAATAATTTAAAGCTTTCTGAGACACTTAGCGCACATATTAGCAAAACCTTAAGTAAAATTTTTATACTTATGGCTTACCTTGTTATCATTAAAACCTTCATAACTCTAAGAGAATTATGCCTAATTCTCTCAGAAGGGTTCTGGAGCTTACAATCTCCCCCTTTTTGATGATAACAACTTAAGTCTTAAGATAATAATTTTGCTTAAGTTCAGAAGTGTTTCTGAGTAAGTTCACAACTTATTCAGAACGCACTTTTGCTTTCTTAGAAACTAACTTAGCTTTCTGAGAGAAGGCTTAGTTATTTTCTTAGAAGGCTGTGATAATCAACAGTTAAAGTATGCAATGTATGATTACTGTTTGAGATTATCAATTACATAGCGTGTATTTCTTGATGAATATACGTATGAGATTCAGAAATACCAGGCTAAGTAAATCAATAGATGCCAAATAATTGAGAATAAGCATGAAATGCCAAAATAATGATTTTTCATTGATGGTTTTGTAGAGATACAAAATATTTGACTCCCCTTAAGTTGTTGCTCCCCCTAAGTCCTAGCCTAGTGTTTACGTATAGCCAATGTACAAAAATTTTATCATTTATCTACTCCCCCTTTGTTATATCAAAAAGGGTGGCTAAGACATAAACGCCATCATTGACTTAGAACTACTACCTTCTGGCAATGTAGCGTAGCAGCTAGCATATCTCCATGAGAATCTCGCTCTGAGTCGCATTCGGAGCGCATTCTGGAGGTAGTTCAGAGGAAGTGGAAGGCTTTTGAGAAGATGAGGGTTGAGATGGAGGAGGGCGAGAGACTTCAGCCTCAAGAACCTCATCGATGATATCCCTCTGTTGATATTCAGGAAGTTCTTCTTCTTGGACAGCTTTGTCTTCAATAGCAGCGAGTTCAATAGAAGGCTGCCTCTGAGTGTCCTCTAAACTAGAGCAAGGTCTAGATCAGAAGGTTGCCGAGCTGATGGTTGCTCCATAGCATCAGAAGTCTGAGCATCTTCGGAGAGGTTGAGAGTTGAGATTTGGCAATGTATGGCCTCAATGCACTTCAACTTCTCAGTTCGACCAAAGAAAGGCCGAAATTGCACAGAGGGTGGTGTAACTACCATTCTTCCCAGCTGGAAGCCAGGACTAATCATCGAGTCCGTAATCGAGAAGGTAGGACCCTGTTGATTGAAGGATGGAGGAGGAACTTCTGTTAGATCTAGAGGAGGAACCTCTGGTTCCTTCTGAGAGTCCTTCTCAGATAGAGTTCCTTCCAAGGAACTGTGGGCAACAAATGCCTCAACTGCTGCAACTCCGGCATCCATGGTAGCGTCAGCGCCCACCTCTGAGCTGAGCCCAGTGCTGGTGGTCCCTGGCACTACTTCATGTGTTGAGACATGAGTTTCCTCATGTTCCAAAGGGATCTCAGAAGAGAGGGGACCAACCTCAGAAGTTGGTTCAAGTAATGCTTCCTCATGCTGTAGTTGTTGTTGTGGTGGCATCTGAGCAGCTTCTGGAGTCTCAGAGGGTTTATCCAGTTCCTTCTGGACATCAAGCATTGTCTGAGCCAGTGACTCAGCATTCACAGCAGCAGCTTCGGTTGTGGTTGCCTCAGAGAGTTCCACCATAGAAACCTCAGAGGGCTTCTTCTGGGGCTCTTTCTTGGAGCTTCCAGCATCTGGAGTGCGATGCTCAATGCGGAAGCTTGCCGCATCTTCTTCTTCAGACGAAGAATCAACAACATTTCCTCCATGCCCTTGAACGTCTTCTCTGGTTGGAGAGACATTCCCAGAGGGGGAGGAGTGATGAGAAGCTTTTGCTTCTTCTTCAGCAGCAGCAACAACAGCAGTAGTAGTGGCAACAGCAGCAACTGCTATAATTTCTTTTCCCGTCAGCTTCGGCGGGCTCTGTTTCTTAGTGGTTTTTATCCCCACTCCTTTGTGAGACTTTCCCTGATAATTCAAGGAATGCAGGAGTTTAGTTTTAAATTTGGTGGGTTTAAAACCAGCAACAGAATCAGAAACAGGAATTGAAGTAGAAGATGATTTAAGAAAGGAAGGTGGAGTTTTAGAGTAAGCTTTTACCAAACGACCACGTTTCTTTTTCCCTTCGGGTGGCACGTCTGGGACTTGGAGAGTTGGAGGTGTTTTCCTCTTTCTGGTCATGGGTTGCTCAGACGTTGTTTCTTCTGAGTCTTCAGCAGCCTCAACAACCTCAGGTTCCTTCTGAGGAGTCTTCTGAGCTTCCTCAGAAGCCATACTCCTTGTCACCCTTGTTGGAGAAGGGTGAGTCTCCTTTGGCTGCTTCTTCTTCCTTTCTGAGGGGTCAGAAGCCTTTTCTTTTCCTTTCTCAGCCTTAGAGGGCTATTTGGTGCTAGCAGCTCCCTTGTGAGGCTTTGCTTCCTCCTTCTTCTTAGGTGCCCCCGTCTCTGGTACCTTCTTCTTCTTGATGTTGTTGAAGGTGACCATGGTGAATTTGCTGTGGTTGAAGACGTATTCATAGTCTTCAAGGGGAAAAGAGAAGTGATTTAAGATCTTGGTCAAAAGACTCCCATAGGGTAGACTTGTAAGCGCTCTCTTAGGATGTGCTTGGTGCATCATGTAGTTTAGCACCATCCTCCCAAAATCAACCCTCTCTTTCTTCAGCAGATGGTAAAGTAGACATGCGTCCATGGTGGTGACATTCCCCATGTCTCCAATCCGAGGGAGAAGGGTATGCTGGATAACTGAGAAGATGATTTTGGCTTCTTGCGTGAGATGAGGCACCTTCACGCCCTTGAGTGGTAGACTGTTGCTACCAGTTAGAAGTGTTACTACTTCTTCTTCTGAGTCATCTACCTCCTTGACCCATTCTGGGTCGTCAGCGATGACAGCACCACCATTTAAGGTCTTGAAAATTTTATTGATGTCAGAGGAGGAGAAGCGGATCTGTTGATCAGCAATCGTGCTCTTGACCCCTTTGTTGGTGAACCTTTCTATTTGCGAATAGAGTGCTCTCACCACATTTGGGTAGCACACGTCCTCTGAGCTCATCATGGCTGGCCATCCAGGTTGCTTGAGGAAAGTGAGTTGAAGTTCATCTACTTGATTGTATACGTTGAGAGGTAGTACCCTTCCCATAGCAAGATTTCTTGGAAGATAAGTCTTGTGGAATAGGAATTGCATCTCCTCATTGTCGTAGAGAATATCTTCGGATACTTCATTGAGGTTGTTTCTCATTAAGCCGTTAATCTCTCCAGAGAAGTCCATTTGGAAGAAAGGTTTGAGTTTGAGAAGAGATGAGAGAAGATAGAGAAGAACACGAGAGTAGAGATAGTAGAGAGAGAGAGAGAACAGATGAAGATTGGAAAGCGAGGAGAGGATTTGGCAGAGTTTTGGTAAGTTTTAAGCGCAAAATGCTCAAATGGGACAATGCCATGAGTTTTTATAGAACTGGCTTGTAACTAGCCGTTTCTGACGCTTATCCCAAAAGTTACCGTTGGTAACTTGTTTCTCGGAAGGTACCCTTCTGGGAGAAGTGGTCCTTCTGAGAAATGCTCCTTCTGAGAAATGTTTCAGAAGATCTCCCTTCTGAGGGGTGAGTCTTCTGAGAACAAATTTTCTCAGATAGAGTTTTTCTGTGTTTTCCTACTTCTAGCTCAGAAGCTTAGTTCTATTGTTTGTCTCAGAGTCTAAACTAGGACTAAGGGGGGTTTCTAAGAAAAAGTTTTTAATTTCAAAGTACTTAGAAACGTCTTAGATTAAGAAATCCTTTCAGAAAATTGAAACGATCCTCGGGTAAAGGCTTTGTAAATATATCTGAGATTTGATCCTCAGTATTCACAAATTTGAGTTCAATGTCGCCTTTTTGCACATGATCCCGAATAAAATGATGTTTTATATCAATGTGCTTGGATCGAGAATGCTGAATAGGATTCTTAGCTAAGTTGATGGCACTTGTATTATCATAGAGGATAGGAATTTTGGTGTACCTTAATTGATAATCAAGTAGCTGATTCTTAATCCAGAGCATCTGAGAACAACAGTTTGCAGCAGACAATATTCAGCTTCAGCAGTTGATAGGGCGATCGTATTTTGCTTCTTGCAAGACCAAGTGATCAAGCATTTTCCAAAGAAGCAGCAGCAGCCACTTGTGCTTTTGCGATCGATCCTATCTCCAGCGTAGTCAGCATCACTATATCCTACAACATCAGAAGAACAACCTTTCTCGTACCAAAGACCAAGATTAGTAGTTCCACTTAAATATCGTAAAATTCGTTTAACTGCAGTTAAATGTGATTGCTTAGGCTTAGACTGGAATCTAGCACAGATCCCAACACTGAGTTGGATATCTGGTCTGGAGGCAGTTAAGTAGAGAAGTGAGCCAATCATCCCTCGATAGTTGCTCTCTGAGACTTTCTCACCATCTTCATCCAAGTCAATTACTTGAGAGGGATGCATGGGAGTGCTCATGGGTTTGGCCTTATCCATCAGAAACTTCCTCAGAAGTTCTTTGGTATACTTCTCTTGGTGGATAACTGTCCCTTCTGACTCTTGCTTGATTTGCAATCCTAGGAAGAATTTTAATTCTCCCATCATGCTCATCTCGAATTCACCTTGCATAAGCTTGGAGAATTCTTTGCAAAGGCATTCATTGGTCGCGCCAAATATTATGTCATCAACATAAATCTGGACAATCAAGAAGCCAGAGTTTTCTGAGAGTGTAAAGAGAGTTGTGTCCACTTTCCCTCTTGAGAATCCGTTTTTAAGTAGGAAAGAGCTCAATCTATCGTACCAAGCTCTTGGAGCTTGTTTCAGACCATAGAGAGCCTTTGTAAGCTTAAATACGTGATCCGGGAATGCATCATTCACAAAACTAGGAGGTTGTTTTACATAAACTTCCTCAGAAAGGTATCCATTTAAGAAGGCAGACTTAACGTCCATCTGATAGAGTTTGAAACCTTTGTGTGCAGCAAAGCTAGCAACATTCTGTTAGCTTCCAATCTTGCGATTGGAGCAAAAGTTTCATCGTAGTCTATCCCTTCTTGTTGGTTGTACCCTTGAGCAACCAATCTAGCCTTGTTTCTCACGACTTGACCGTTTTCATCAAGTTTGTTTCGAAACACCCATTTAGTCCCAATGACACTTTTGCCTTTGGGCTTCTGAGTTAGTTTCAAAACTTGATTTCTCTCGAATTGGTCAAGTTCATCCTGCATGGCATTTACCCAGCTAGGATCATCTAACGCCTCTTCTATGGAGTGTGGTTCAAGTTCAGAAACCATAGCAGATTTGTGTAGTTCCTTCTGGTTCTTACGCCACGTTCTGGATTACCCAAGACTTCATTCTGAGAGACGTTCTTCAAGTCTCTTGAGCCTCTAATCCCTTTAGGAGTAGGGTTCTGAGAAGGAGACACAGAAGGCTCCCTTTCTGAGTCATCAGAGGCTTGACCTTCTGAGGATCTAAATTCCATTGCATTTGGAGAAGTAGATTCTCTAGGTTATGGAGCTTCGATGATGCTACTAGATTTTTCTTTAGTTAGAGATGGTTGTTCCATGGGTTGGAAGTCAGTCTCATCATCTATAAGAATTTTCTTTTTGGCTTTCTCAGAAGAGATGTTGAGTTTCTCAAACTCATCTTCTAAGTCTGCATCTTTTTGAGACATATCCTTACTAAGTTCTTTGAACTTAATATGGATTGTCTCTTCAACACATTTACTCCTTTGTTATATACTCTGTAAGCTTTAGAGACTGAGGAGTATCCTAGGAAGCATCCATCATCGGACTTAGGATCAAACTTAGAGAGTTTGTCCTTTGTGTTGAGAATAAACAAGAGGAACCAAATACATGGAAATAAGAAATGTTTGGTATTTATTCTTCCATAGCTTCGTAAGGTGTCTTTTTCAGAATTGGTCTCAGAAAGACTCGATTCTGAATGTAGCATGAAGTGTTAACTGCTTCAGCCCAGAAACCTTTTGAAAGTCCGCTTTCTAAGAGCATTGTTCTTGCCATCTCTTGAAGGCTTTGATTCTTTCTCTCAGCCACTCCATTTTGTTGAGGAGTTCTGGGAGATGAGAATTCGTGAGCAATGCCCAGATTTTCACAAAGCTTTTCGAAAGCATGGTTCTCAAATTCACCACCATGATCTGATCTTATGGCATGAATGTGCGAATCCTTTTCTGTTGAAACTCTTTTTGCAAATGCTTTGAACTTCTCAAAAGTTTCTTCCTTAGAGGCTAGAAAGAAAACCCAAGTGAATCTGGAGTAATCATCCACTATGACAAGACCATAGCGTTTTCCAGAAAGAGAAGCCGTTCTGGTTGGTCCAAAGAGATCCATGTGGAGCAGTTCAAGTGGTTTCTAAGTAGAAATGCCACTTTTACTGGGAAAGGAAGCTTTGGTCTGTTTCCCTTTTTCACAGAAGTCGCAGGTTGCATCCTTCTGATACTTAATTCTGGGAAGGCCCTTTACAAGTCCTTTCTGAGAGAGTTCAGAAAGAAGTCTCATATGGGCATGACCAAGTTTCTTATGCCATAGCCATTTGTCTTCTTGGACAGAGACAAGGCACTCCACGTTTTGATCCTTTAGATCATCCAGATGGATAACATAGATGTTACCAACACGTTTTCCCTCTAGAACGATCTTGTCATTTGTGAGATTAATCACATGACAATACTTGGCATAAAACTCAACCTTTAAGCCTTTGTCACAAAATTGACTAATGCTTAATAGATTGTGAGTTAAGCCATCGACCAAAAGTACATCTGAGATTTGGTGAGAGGAATCCTTACCAACATCTCCGATTGCAGTGACTCTTCCCTTAGCGCCATCACCGAAACGCACTGTTCCGCCTTTCTTGGGCTTGAGACTTCTGAACCAGTGCTTGCTTCCAGTCATGTGCCTCGAGCAGCCACTGTCAAGGTACCACTGCTCATCGTGGTGGTGGAGCAGCGCTTGATGATGTACCTGCAGTCACAAAGTTAACAGATTTAGGTACCCATTCTTTGTTGGGTCCTTGCTTGTTAGCTTTCTTGGACTTTTGCCTTCTTTCTTAGAAGGGTCATGGTTTTGAGAGTCAGAGACCTTTTGTTTGCCCTTTTCAGAAGCACTTGCTTTCTGAGAAGTTTTACCCTTCTGAGAGGGGTTAGTCTTCTTAGAAGACTTTGCTTTCTGAGTTTTCTTTTGAGCCTTCTGAGGCTTAGAGTGTAAGCTCCAGAACCCTTCTGAGAGAATTAGACATAATTCTCTTAGAATTATGAAAGTTTTAATGATAACAAGGTAAGCCATAGTATAAAATTTTACTTAAGGTTTTGCTAATATGTGCGCTAAGTGTCTCAGAAAGCTTTAAGCTAGTGCAATACCATGAGCAAAGACCAAGACAAAACATCAAGTAGCCTCGAGATCAATTGATAAAATCATAGCGCAAAAGATATCAGAAAGGATGTCTCAGAAGCGCAGAAGGTGAAAACATGTTTCTGAGGAAAGAACACTGTCGCCTCAGAAGGGTCTCAGAAGACCTTGCGACTAGTAGTTCTCAGAAGGGTCTTCCCTCAGAAGGTTCGCCTCAGAAGTCCGTACAACTCTCAGAAAGTTGGACTCAGAAGCAACCAAGTGTCTGGACTCAAGGGATCGCAAGAAGTCTCAGAAAGCTCGCTACAACTAGCTAAGGAAGTGGGAACACGCGCACTGCGCAGTTCTGAAAAGTTCCTCATTTTGCGCTGACTGTAGCAGGGAGCCGTTCTGAAAAGGACACAGCCACATAAGCAAAGTGAAAGCTTCTAATTTCGCGGCTCTTTGATGCCTATATATATGAGTTCAATTCCAGAGCAATGTGAAAAAAAAACTCTTGCGCTAAAAACTCTTGATTAAACGTGCAAAAACTCTGTTGAATTGAAAATCATTTTGCGAAAAACTTAGAACTTTCTCAGAAAGACAATTTTTACGAAATTGTTCTTCTAACTTTGTAAAATCTTCTAGTTCTGAATTGGTGTAATTCTTACATTTGTAAGTTAAATCTAGAAGTCTACTAAGGGTCAAATTAAGTTTGTAACTTAATCTTAGTTGTTGGTTTTCGAAGTAAAAACAACTTTCTGAAACGCTAAGTCCTTCGTTGTTTGAAGGCAGTTTTAAGTCCTCTGGTGTTGGAGGCAAAGTTCAAAGTCCTTAATTGTTTGAGGCAGGAAGTCCTCTAGTGTGAGGCAAGGAAATCCACTTCGGGTTGTGAAGTGGTGGAAGTCCTTTACTTGGTAAAGGCAGCGTTGTCTGGGAAGGCACTTTAGAAGAATATCTAAGAACTCTCAACTGAAGGTTGAGGACTGGAGTAGGTTGGTTATAACCGAACCAGTATAAATTCTTTGTATTAAGCTTTCTCTCTTACTCTTTACTTGCACAAATCTTTGAGAAAACTCTACCACGATTCTAACCAAGAGGTCTCGTGAAAATCTTATTGATCAAAATCAGAAAGCTTTTAAGAAACTCTAACTTTAAGTCATTTTCTTAAAATTCCTCGGAAAGGAACTTTCTCAGAAAGACTAAGTTCTCAGAAACTTCATTTTCTCAGAAAGCAATTTACGCTGCAAACTCTTAAATCTACCTTCTGAGTAAAAACAGCTTTCTAAGTAAAAGTTTTAAGAAGTAATTTTTAAAACTTGCACGATTCAACCCCCCTTCTCGTGCACACATACACTTTCAATTGGCATCAGAGCTCGGAGATAGCTTCGACTACTGGCGTGACAGGATGACGCTATTCATCATGCACACCAGTCTAGACTTATGGGATAGGATCGAGAATGGAGACTATCAGCCTCTGCAGACAATTACAGAGGACGCTGTGGTTGCAACAGATGCTGAGCCCGGAGTGGCACCTCCAGCACTCAGAACCTATACAAGACGAGTCCCTAAGGATGAATGGACTCAAGAAATGAAGGAGAAGATACAACTCAACTTCAAAGCCAAGTACATTCTCCTCTGTGCTTTACCCAAGGTAGAATATGACAAAATTGTGTCATGTGATACTGCACAAGAGATCTGGGAGAGATTACACATGCTGCATGAAGGAAATGATGAAGTCAAGGAAACCAAGATATCAATGCTCGTACATAAGTACGAGTCCTTCTGCATGCAACTGAAAACCATTGACAACATGTCAATAAGGTTTCTCCAATCATAAATCAGCTAAAGGTCTTGGGAAAGACCTACTCCAACGCTGAGATGGTGAGGAAAATTCTCAGAAGCCTCTCTGCCAAGTGGCGCCCAAAGGTGATAGCGATCCAAGAAGCAAAGGATCTAAATCAACTAGGTTTAGATGTATTGTTTGGCTCACTCAGAACTCATGAGATTGAGCTTGAAGGAATGCTTGGAGGACCATCTTCATCCTCAAGACCTCAGAAAGCTCTGGCTCTGAAAAGTCGGATTAAAAAGACTTCAAAAGCCCTAAAGGCTGAAGAAACATCTGAGTCTGAAACGATCAAAACTCAGATTCCGATGAAGATGACATCTCTCTTCTAGTAATGAAGAAAGCTTGGAAGAGAAGACCAAGCAAAGACAAAGAGATCACCCCTAGAAAAGGAAAGTCAAAGCCTTCTGATACCACATGTTTTGGCTGTGGAGAAAAGGGCCACTTCAGAACGGAGTGTCCTCAGAACAAGGGAAAGAAGAAGTTCATTCCCAAGAAGAAAAAGAAGGCAATGGCTGCTACATGGAGTGACTCAGAAGAGGAAGGCTCTGAGTCAGCAAGTGAAGAGGAAGCTAATGTTTGCTTCATGGCCGGTACTGACTATATTCTGGAAACAGAATCTGAGTCAGAAGAGGTACCTAACTCTCCTCCTCTCTCATACTCATACAATGAGATCTCAGAACTCTATGAAGAGCTTCTGAGAGACTCAAACGAATTAGCTAACAATTTCAGCAAACTAAGAAAGTCTTTCAAACACTTAGAAGCTGAAAATGCTAGACTAATTCAAGAAGTAGAGAACCTAAGGCTTGAAAGAGATGACTTTAAAAATAGATATCTTGAAGGTCACAACCTCTATCAAGCTTTAGAAACAATGTCTTCTATAACTGTTGAAAAAGCCGAACTGGCTTTGATAGAATTACAAAAGACAAATGAGCTTCTCACTTCTGACTTAGTTAAGATGGTCAAGGGTGAAAAATGATGACACTCTTGCTTGGTGGTCAAGACCTTACAAGGACAAGAGTGGACTTGGTTATGAAGAAATCTTCGAACCAAATGATATTGATCCATCCTTAACTAAATCACCTCGCACATGCATCGCATGTTTTAAAAATGGCCATGGTTCTGAAAAATGCCCTATGTTGGAAAAAGGAAAAATCTCTAAGCCTCAGAAGGCTCAAAGAAAACTCAGAAAACAAAGCCTTCTAAGAAGACTAACCCCTCTCAAAAGGGTAAAACTTCTCAGAAAGCAAGTGCTTCTGAAAAGGGCAAACAAAAGGTCTCTGACTCTCAAAACCATGACCCTTCTAAGAAAAGAAGGCAAAAGTCCAAGAAAGCTAACAAGCAAGGACCCAACAAAGAATGGGTACCTAAATCTGTTAACTTTGTGACTGCAGGTACATCATCAAGCGCTGCTCCCACCACGATGAGCAGTGGTACCTTGACAGTGGCTGCTCGAGGCACATGACTGGAAGCAAGCACTGGTTCAGAAGCCTCAAGCCCAAAAAGGGCGGAACAGTGCGATTTGGTGATGGAGCTAAGGGAAAGAGTCACTGCAATCGGAGATGTTGGTAAGGATTCATCTCACCAAATCTCAGATGTACTTTTGGTCGATGGCTTAACTCACAATCTACTAAGCATTAGTCAATTTTGTGACAACGGCTTAAAGGTTGAGTTTTATGCCAAGTACTGTCATGTGATTAATCTCACAAATGACAAGATCGTTCTGGAAGGAAAACGTGTTGGTAACATCTATGTTATACATCTGGATGATCTAAAGATCAAAATGTGGAATGCCTTGTCTCTGTCCAAGAAGACAAATGGCTATGGCATAAGAAACTTGGTCATGCCCATATGAGACTTCTTTCTGAACTCTCTCAGAAAGGACTTGTAAAGGGCCTTCCTGGAATTAAGTATCAGACGCAACCTGCGACTTCTGTGAAAAAGGGAAACAGACCAAGGCTTCCTTTCCCAGTAAAAGTGGTATTTCTACTCAGAAACCACTGGAACTGCTCCACATGGATCTCTTCGGACCAACCAGAACAGCTTCCCTTTCTGGAAAACGCTATGGTCTTGTCATAGTGGATGATTACTCCAGATTCACTTTGGGT
>RYYW01001046.1:0-11617 GCA_013621005.1 Aeschynomene evenia | reverse complement strand
CTCACATGAGGTGGCATTATGAGAATAGGAGAAATGACGGGATAATGTTGCATCCTTCTAATGGTGAAGGTTGGAAGCACTTTGATAGGTATCACCCTCAATTTGCAGAGTGATAAGCAGCGGATTAAACAATCACAAAACACTTAAACAACATTCACATAAAGATACATCAAGCTTTAGGCATTTCTCATCATCATAACTAGTGTTATACAATCAAAAAATTTATTTTATGATTAGTTAATTACAACTCAATGCATAGACACTTAGTATAACATGTAAACAAGTGATTAGAACACTCATTACAATTAAATCATGCAATTTAATCAATCAGATTATCAAGAACAATTTATATATGATGCTGAATTTTCTATAGAGTTTAAGACAGAGTTGTTTCAAAACTTTCTTTAATAATGCAGTCTGAAAAGCTTTCTCTGATAAATTCAATTAGATTTTAGTTGTTTAAACTTCTAACTTCATTAACCAATGAATTGATTAAAGCAATTTCACAAATATCAGCAGAATCATTAATTTCTTGAATTTCAAGAAATTGTGATAGATGTTATTCTTTATAAAACTGTTTTGTGTAAACTCAATTTAGATCATTCAAACAATTAATCAAACAATTATTAAATGAAAAAACTAAGAGTTTAAGAGTTTGAGAGTGACAAAACCAATTATACTGATTCGGCCAGAAAAAGGCCTACATCCAGTTCTTCAATCTTCCAAGGTTGAGTTCCACTATTAAAATTTGAAGGTGTGTGTTAGCACGAGAAGGGGGGGGTTGAATCGTGCTTAGATTTTCAAAATACTCTTCTAAAACTTTTTCTTTCAAAAAAACTTCTCAGAAGGGTAACCTTCTGAGTCGCAGCGGAGAGTCCTTCTGAAACTTGTAGATTATAACTATCAAGTGTAAATACTTGTAGTTATAATGAAAGAGAGTTAGTGTAATAATAACTATATTAACATGATAATATATTCAAGATATACATGAGATATTAACATAGTTGTAGCAACTAGAAACCATGTATAGAGATACTTTCTAGATAAGTTATCTAATATGAAGAATTAGGAACTTATTCAAGATAATATCTACGCACATAATAATATACTTTAAACTTCAGAAACACATTCTTGTTCAAAGAGAAATGGTCATAGAGCCTCAGAACCCTCATACGAAGTTTCTGATATTACTTTCTGGTGAGAGCATAATTTGTACTGGTTCATTACGTTATTAATATCTCTCACCCCAGTCATCGAATCAAAGATCCAACCGTTCAGATGTTAGAACTATGTGTCCTTAACATTCTCATAAATTTTCAGCTCGATCCAACGGTTAACGAATCCGTATATGAAGAATTACGATGACTGGTTTATAGAAAATCTGCTCTAAGAACTCATTATGTTTTGCACGTTTTCACTTCAAAAGTTGTCTTTCTCTCTGATGTAATTTTCTGATAGAAAAAGCTAGTTAATATCATGCATCTTATACTTTATATAGAGTGTGAATTAAGATAAAGATTAAGCAACTAGAGATTAAACAAGCAATAAAGTTCAGAGAGAAGTATAGAAAGTGAACACAATTTTATACTGGTTCGGCCAATGATGCCTACATCCAGTTCTCAAACAATTGTTTGAGTTCCACTAACTTTCTTCAAAGTTACAGATATTATCAAGCCTTCTCAGGCTCTCCCAAGTATTCTTTCTTCTAGCCTCTTCAGGCTTTGCAGTGAATTTCTTTCCACAAGCCTTTCCAGGCTAAACATAGATATTCTTTCCTCAAGCCTTCTCAGGCTAAGCTTTCGATATTCTTTCCTCAAGCCTTCTCAGGCTAAGCCACCTTTTCACACTAGAAAAGGATTTACGTTGCCTTAGATTACACTAAGGACTTTTCACTCCACTCTTACAAGTAAGAGATTAGTATTCTTTCATCAAGCCACTCTGGCTTCTCTTGCTTAACTCAACACCATGAGCAAGACTAGTATTCTTTGATTGGCCTCTTCAGGCTACTTGCTCATTCACCATGAGACTTTTACAAGTATTCTTTTCCTAGCCTCTTCAGGCTCTAATTGCTCAACTCCACATGAGTGAGACTTTTACAAATAAATACAGATTTGTGTTTGAAAGATGTGTGCGTAAAGCACTTAGAAACAAATGCTTAAGGACTTTGAATGAACAAAGGAAATCCTTAAACAACTCCTATTCAAAGCTTGCAACAGCAAGAATATTATCTAATGAAAGGATAAGAATAGAAGATTTCAAGAAATTTTCTTTTGAGAGAAAATTTCTCTTTTACAGAATCTCGGGTTTCTCAAGGAATATGAGTAGAAAAGATTTGATTTAATTCCTTAGAGTGACCCTAGATGCTGTTAGTGATGTGTTATAAAGTTGAATTAATGTTCTAACATCACTAGGAAATTTGGCAGCATTGCAGCAACGTGCAAGCCCACTTTGTGTTTTGTTGGGAGCTTATTTATAGCCTTTTCCAGATTATAGCCGTTGTGCACAGTTCCCAAGACTTTCTGATATGTCCTTCTGAGAGACTACCTTCTGAGAGTCTTCTGAGAGGACTGTCTTCTGAGACTGAGAGGATTCTGAGAGCTTTCCGAGAGTACTGCCTTCTGAGAGCTTTCTGAGAGGACTGCCTTCTGAGAGCTTTCCGAGGGTACTGCCTTCTGAGAGCTTTCCGAGAGTACTGCCTTCTGAGAGCTTTCTGAGAGGACTGCCTCTGAGAGCTTTCTGAGAGGACTGCTTTCTGAGAATTTGTGCTTCTCACAAATTCTATTCAGCCTTCTGAGAAAACTGCTCTCTCATAACCAAGTCAGCACTTCATGAGAAGGCTGATGCATCTTCTTGATGTGTCTTGACTATCCCAAAGAGAAGTTTCTGAAAGAATTTCTTCTTTCCTTAATGATGTATCTTCTCATTCAAGATGCCTTGATTAGATCAGAGGGTGACTCCTCAGATGTAGATTTTTCTCAGCTTCTTGAAGGAACTTCTTGGACAACTTTCTCATAAGCTCACAGCTTCTGAGAGCTTCTCAGATGCTGGCTTTCTGAACCTTCTCCGGAAGGTGTATCTTCTGATACTTACTCAGAAAGTCTCTTATGCTGCCTCAGAAAGTACTTTAATATAGATCTTGATTTCCTTGAGTGCTTTCTGAATGATTCTTATCAGAATCCGATGCTTCCATTTAATCTTCTAGGACAGCTTTCTGGAGCTCGGCTTTCTCAGAAACTTTCAAGTCTTCTTAGAAGACTTTCTTGGCTTCTTGGAGGATGCTTTCGAGAAGTCTTCATGGTCTTGATATCTTCTCGGTTTATGAACAGTTTCTTTATCAGAAACTTGAACTTCTTAGCTTCAGAAACCTATTCTTGAAGTGTTATGATATTGCAGATTTCTCCAATCTTCTGGATGAGATTGCCTTCTGAGAACTCAATCATTCATAGCCTTCTGAGAGGAACCCTTCTGAGTGAACATCCTTCTGAGAGAAGGTCCTTCTGAGAAACAAAATTTGCATGGTCTTCTGAGACCCTTCTGAGTAAATTTTGTTTCCTTCTCAGAAACACTCTTTCACCTTGTTGCTTTCGAGACACCCTTTCTGATGCCTTCTTAGCTTTGAATATGTCTTGATACTTGAGGTTACTTAGTGTTGAATTTTAGCCTTCCACATATGAATGACGACTCATGCAATCCTTCTAAGAAGATTCTGAGTGCATTTCTCAGAGCGCTTTCTCATGTCTTCTTCGCAGGTTGCTCAATAGCTTTCTCATGCCTTGATTTCCTTTTGAGAGGCTTTGTTCTTCTTTCTTCTTGCGCTTCTAGAACCATGTGCTTTGAGTGCTTGTAGTTCCAACTTTCTTGTGTATTTTAGCTATCTCAAATAGCTTTTTCACTGCACATATCAACACCCATTAAATTATTCTAACAAAATATTTTCTTTATATTAATTTGTTATCATTCAAAACCAAGTCTTTAATGATTTTCAATCATTAACACTTCTTGGAAGGGTGCTGGAGCTTACAATCTCCCCCTTTTTGATGATGACAAATCAATTTAGGAAATATTTTGTAGAATCGTTTGAAGGAAACCTTTCTTTAAGATCAGAAGCTTAAGGATAGGTTCCTTGTGCAATTTTAATCTATCTTTCTATTATTTCCTTCATTTTCTCAAGAGTGAAATTTCCAGAAGTAATTTAGAGATTGATTAATTCACAGCTGAATACAAACCAGAGAGTAAAACAAGTTTTTCATGAATCTTGCAATTATATAATTCACAAAACGCTCAGAGAGCAAGATATATATTCAGGATAATAAACCTTAATAACATACGCATCCAGAAAGTTTGTATTCATGACTCAGAATCATATTAAACATACATCAGCACATTCATAAATAAAAGAAAGATGCAGTAAATGCTATGTATGCATGAGGATTTTTCTTGAGAGTTTCTCTCCCCCTCACTTCTATCTCCCCTGTTTCCTTCAGAAACCAGCAGTCTTTCGACCCATATTTCCTACATTTTCTCCCCCTTTGGCATCATCAAAAAGAGAGGACAAGAAAATGCAGAACTTCAGCCTTGTTTCTTCTCAAGAGCGTCCAGAATTCTCAACAGAGGTGCTTCATGCTTTTTGAGTTGGCTTCGAATTTCTAAAATTCCAGCCTCAAGCCTATTTTGCCTTGCTGCCATTTCTCTTTGGTTTCTCAGAAGCAGATCAATCCTTAGAGAATCGATGGAGGAAGTGGTAGCAGGTGCTTTAGAAATCAACCCTGAGTTCCCTGAGAAACTGCTGCAGGACTTAATTCCTCAGAATTCTTTTCTGGTTCAGGTTCAGATTCAGAAGCTGAAGTCTTCTGAGACAAAGCAGCTTCGATTCTTCTATGTCTTGATCACATAATTCTTCACTGAGGAAGGCACTTGCTGATTCAGAGGTATAGCTTTTTGAATGAGAAACCTCTTCAGAGACCCTTGACAGACTCTGTTGTTTCTCAACATAGGGAATCATGGCTAGATTATCATTAGGAGAGGGTGTTGGAGCTTGTGTATACCCAAATTACTGAGTGGGAGGAGCACTAGTTTCTGATGCATCCTCAATCACAATATAAGCTTCAGAGACCTCAGCATCTTTCCCTTTGGAGCTAGTGGCTCCTTGTGCTCTTTTCTGTGCAGTCGATTTCTTTGCTGCTGTCTCTGCCTTTGATCTCAGGATAGTCATGAATAGCACATCATCCTCACTTTCTCTTTCACCAGTCTCAACCTGAGATGGCTCACTGACATGAATACCCTATGAGGCTTGAGAAGTCCGCTGCATCCTCTTGTAAGGGAGTTTTCTCTGGCCTTGTTGGAGGAGGAGTATCATTATCAGAATGTGAGCTAGATGAGCTTTCTGAAGACACAGTTTTCTCACTGTCAGTATCCTCCAGAAACTGACCTGTGTTTTCTGGTTCTGAGCTCTCTGAGGTGGATTTCTCAAGCTTCTTCTTGGATTCTGATTCAGCTTCAGAAACCTCAGTGGCAGCCTGTCTTTTCCTTGATGGCAAGGAGACATTGGCTTTCTCTTTGGGTTCAGAACCCGCTTGCTTTCCTTTGGTGATTTGCCTGAAGGACATCTGAGTGAGACACATCCAGAAGGAAAGAAGTAGCTCTCATTTTCAAAGGGAGATTTGAGGTGTTTGAGAATCCTTGTTAGAATCATCCCATAAGGCAAAGCACCATGCTTTCTCTTTCCCTTAGCCACTGCAGCCAGCATATATGAAATGATGAGCTTAGGAAGGGCCACTTCTGAGTGTCATCAAGTAGTAGAGAGAGGGTAATTTGACCGTTGAAGAAAGTAATTACCCAAAGGAAAAGGTAACTAATTTTCTCTAGGTTAAATTTTGTATGGGTTCGATTCTGAAGCACAAGACCTATTACCAAATGGTTTCTCAAGCCCTTAAATGACAATCCACTTTCTGAAGAGGATCATTGCCTGTTCTGATAATACATTGATGACAATGTTGGCAGTAGCTTTCTGATGAGGAGTTTCTCATTCTGGGCTAGACTATTGCACCATACTTCTAATTCGAAGCCCGCTCCAATCATGACTCAATGATGGAGAAGGAGGGACCCAATTTGTTGAAGGGAAGAGGAGCAGTCTAAGTGATATCAACCATATGAACCTCAGATCCCTTCTAAGAGTCTTTCTCAGACTGAGTCCCTTCTAAGAAACTACCGACAACAAATGCCTCAACTACTACTACGCCGGCAGCCACGGTAGCGTCAGTGCCCACCTCTGAGTGAGCCAGTGCTGGTGGTCCCTGGCACTTCAACGTGTGTTGAGACACGAGTTTCCTTATATTCTTTAGGGGTCTCAGAAGAGACATGACCAGCATCAGAAGTTGGTCCTTTCTGAGATGAAGAGGGAGGAGTTTGTTGATGTTGTACCTCTTCTTGAATTTTCTCAGCTCCTTCCTGAGACATGGGTGGAGAAGGTAGTGGTGGAGGATGCATGGCTTGGTCAGCAACTTGAGTCTCAGAAGGCTGATCAATTTCCTTCTGGATGTCATCCATTTTCTGAGTCAGAGACTCAACATCCACACCAGCAACCTCAGTCGTGGTTGCTTCTGAAGGATCCGCCACAGAAGCTTCAGGTTGCTTCCTTTTGGGCTCCTTCCTTGAGCTTCCAGCGTCTAGGGTGCAATGTTCCACCCGGAACCTTGTTGCATCTTCCTCAGAAGAGGAGTTAGCAGTATTTCCTCCTTGCCCTTGGACCATCTTGGATAAGTCTGAGTTGCAATTATCCCACGATAATTTACTTTCTGAGTTTGACCAAATGCTTGAGAAGGTTGACTTCTGGAGTTGGTCTTCTCAGAGGATTTGAGGGTGTGAGAGGGATATGCTTATGTAGATGACATGTTGATGCAATGCATTTAATTTGAAAAATGTTTTCACACAATTAAATCAAATATGCATATACATAGTTCATACATATTTCATGCACAACAACAATTTGCATATAATGTTTTAGTTTCAGAAATACCTCACTTTGGAATTGAATGTGATCCTTGAGGATTTTGATTTCTGGTGCCAAAAGTGATTTTGAGTTCACTTTCTGAGACTTGTTGCTTGAGGGGAATATTCAGAGTCTTCTTTGAAATAATTCTTTCCAGGAATTGCCCATAGTTGCTTTCTCATCTTGCTAGGTTTCTCAGAAGTTGTTGTAGAAGCTTCGGAGAGCTTCTTAGATGGACTTCCTCTCAGAAGGCTTCACCACTTTCTGAATGTATGATTTGCAATGAGTCTAGGATATCCAGCCAACAATCTTCCAATTTGATTTGCTTGATGAGAATGAGATGAGCACTCCAAGTTCCTTAGACAATTCTTCTTGAAAGAGTTTTGTAGCTATTGTAAAGAAAGATAAATCAGACTTTTTATAAGCTTGATCCATCTCAGCTTGTTCTCATAAGAGATTCTTCAGAACCCTCTTGAATTCTCCACTGAACTCATTTGTGTGTTGAGTTCTTTTCACTTTAGTTGAACCTGCAAGATAAGAAGTTTCTGGTACCCACTGAATTTCAATTGGGTCCTTCCTTGGTTAGTTGGAGAGAATATATTAAGATAATAAACCAAGAAAATACACCAGATAAATTGTTTCAAGTGAAGGTACACACAATGAATTCTTAAAGTAAGTGAGAATAAGATTTCTCAACTGGCTTTCTCAAGAAGGTCAGATTTAAGGTTAAGAAACCTATCATCTGTACCTTTTAGAAACACTCACTTTACTTAGAAAATAATGTAGAGAAGATGGAGCAAATTGTATATCAGAAACCTAAGAGGTTCTCTGGTACCTTAGATGTTCAATTATGAATGAGAACATTCAATAAGTTGAATTTGTTAAGCTTTGAAATAATCTTCTCATACATGTTTATCACCTTCTTGAAAAGATACACCACTTTAGAATAGGTGAGAAGTAAAGTGTTCTCAGTTTTTGAATTAGCCTGATGAGAGCTCTTACTTACACTTATCATAAAGCTCATGCGAGCTAGAAAGCATTTTCAAGGTAGTTATCAGTAAGTGTATATTTGTAAAAGAATGATCTTGAAATCAGATTCAAAATAAATAATTTACAAATCTGGATTGGTCAAGAGAGTAAGATATGCAGGATATGCAATTCTGCTTTCTCGAGAGATATAAAAATGCAAGAGAGCAAAATATAGTTGAAGTCGACTTGATATATCTTTTGAAAAGAGAATTTTAACTCATAAAACAATTTTCAGAAATTCGAATAAGAAAAAGTTTGTTTTGAAAAAGTATTCTCATACATATGATGAATTGGCTTTCTCAATCCTTCATTGGACCTTTTAACCTCTGCAATCGTGAGATTGCTCAACCCCAGAGGCCTGGCTCTGATACCAATTGAAGGTGTGTGTTAGCACGAGAGGGGGGGTTGAATCGTGCTTAGATTTTCAAAATACTCTTCTAAAACTTTTCTTTCAAAAAAACTTCTCAGAAGGTAACCTTCTGAGTCGCAGCGGAGAGTCCTTCTGAAACTTGTAGATTATAACTATCAAGTGTAAATACTTGTAGTTATAATGAAAGAGAGTTAGTGTAATAATAACTATATTAACATGATAATATATTCAAGATATACATGAGATATTAACATAGTTGTAGCAACTAGAAACCATGTATAGAGATACTTTCTAGATAAGTTATCTAATATGAAGAATTAGGAACTTATTCAAGATAATATCTACGCACATAATAATATACTTTAAACTTCAGAAACACATTCTTGTTCAAAGAGAAATGTCATAGAGCCTCAGAACCCTCATACGAAGTTTCTGATATTACTTTCTGGTGAGAGCATAATTTGTACTGGTTCATTACGTTATTAATATCTCTCACCCCAGTCATCGAATCAAAGATCCAACCGTTCAGATGTTAGAACTATGTGTCCTTAACATTCTCATAAATTTTCAGCTCGATCCAACGGTTAACGAATCCGTATATGAAGAATTACGATGACTGGTTTATAGAAAATCTGCTCTAAGAACTCATTATGTTCTTGCACGTTTTCACTTCAAAAGTTGTCTTTCTCTCTGATGTAATTTTCTGATAGAAAAAGCTAGTTAATATCATGCATCTTATACTTTATATAGAGTGTGAATTAAGATAAAGATTAAGCAACTAGAGATTAAACAAGCAATAAAGTTCAGAGAGAAGTATAGAAAGTGAACACAATTTTATACTGGTTCGGCCAATGATGCCTACATCCAGTTCTCAAACAATTGTTTGAGTTCCACTAACTTTCTTCAAAGTTACAGATATTATCAAGCCTTCTCAGGCTCTCCCAAGTATTCTTTCTTCTAGCCTCTTCAGGCTTTGCAGTGAATATTCTTTCCACAAGCCTTTCCAGGCTAACATAGATATTCTTTCCTCAAGCCTTCTCAGGCTAAGCTTTCGATATTCTTTCCTCAAGCCTTCTCAGGCTAAGCCACCTTTTCACACTAGAAAAGGATTTACGTTGCCTTAGATTACACTAAGGACTTTTCACTCCACTCTTACAAGTAAGAGATTAGTATTCTTTCATCAAGCCACTCTGGCTTCTCTTGCTTAACTCAACACCATGAGCAAGACTAGTATTCTTTGATTGGCCTCTTCAGGCTACTTGCTCATTCACCATGAGACTTTTACAAGTATTCTTTTCCTAGCCTCTTCAGGCTCTAATTGCTCAACTCCACATGAGTGAGACTTTTACAAATAAATACAGATTTGTGTTTGAAAGATGTGTGCGTAAAGCACTTACAAACAAATGCTTAAGGACTTTGAATGAACAAAGGAAATCCTTAAACAACTCCTATTCAAAGCTTGCAACAGCAAGAATATTATCTAATGAAAGGATAAGAATAGAAGATTTCAAGAAATTTTCTTTTGAGAGAAAATTTCTCTTTTACAGAATCTCGGGTTTCTCAAGGATATGAGTAGAAAAGATTTGATTTAATTCCTTAGAGTGACCCTAGATGCTGTTAGTGATGTGTTATAAAGTTGAATTAATGTTCTAACATCACTAGGAAATTTGGCAGCATTGCAGCAACGTGCAAGCCCACTTTGTGTTTTGTTGGGAGCTTATTTATAGCCTTTTCCAGATTATAGCCGTTGTGCACAGTTCCCAAGACTTTCTGATATGTCCTTCTGAGAGACTACCTTCTGAGAGTCTTCTGAGAGGACCTTCTGAGAGCTTTCTGAGATCTGAGAGCTTTCCGAGAGAGAGCTTTCTGAGAGACTGCCTTCTGAGAGCTTTTACTGCCTTCTGAGAGCTTTCCGAGAGTACTGCCTTCTGAGAGCTTTCTGAGAGACTGCCTCTGAGAGCTTTCTGAGAGGACTGCTTTCTGAGAATTTGTGCTTCTCACAAATTCTATTCAGCCTTCTGAGAAAACTGCTCTCTCATAACCAAGTCAGCACTTCATGAGAAGGCTGATGCATCTTCTTGATGTGTCTTGACTACCCAAAGAGAAGTTTCTGAAAGAATTTCTTCTTTCCTTAATGATGTATCTTCTCATTCAAGATGCCTTGATTAGATCAGAGGGTGACTCCTCAGATGTAGATTTTTCTCAGCTTCTTGAAGGAACTTCTTGGACAGCTTTCTCATAAGCTCACAGCTTCTGAGAGCTTCTCAGATGCTGGCTTTCTGAACCTTCTCCGGAAGGTGTATCTTCTGATACTTACTCAGAAAGTCTCTTATGCTGCCTCAGAAAGTACTTTAATATAGATCTTGATTTCCTTGAGTGCTTTCTGAATGATTCTTATCAGAATCCGATGCTTCCATTTAATCTTCTAGGACAGCTTTCTGGAGCTCGGCTTTCTCAGAAACTTTCAAGTCTTCTTAGAAGACTTTCTTGGCTTCTTGGAGGATGCTTTCGAGAAGTCTTCATGGTCTTGATATCTTCTCGGTTTATGAACAGTTTCTTTATCAGAAACTTGAACTTCTTAGCTTCCAGAAACCTATTCTTGAAGTGTTATGATATTGCAGCTTTCTCCAATCTTCTGGATGAGTTGCCTTCTGAGAACTCAATCATTCATAGCCTTCTGAGAGGAACCCTTCTGAGTGAACATCCTTCTGAGAGAAGGTCCTTCTGAGAAACAAAATTTGCATGGTCTTCTGAGACCCTTCTGAGTAAATTTTGTTTCCTTCTCAGAAACACTCTTTCACCTTGTTGCTTTCGAGACACCCTTTCTGATGCCTTCTTAGCTTTGAATATGTCTTGATACTTGAGGTTACTTAGTGTTGAATTTTAGCCTTCCACATATGAATGACGACTCATGCAATCCTTCTAAGAAGATTCTGAGTGCATTTCTCAGAGCGCTTTCTCATGTCTTCTTCGCAGGTTGCTCAATAGCTTTCTCATGCCTTGATTTCCTTTTGAGAGGCTTGTTCTTCTTTCTTCTTGCGCTTCTAGAACCATGTGCTTTGAGTGCTTGTAGTTCCAACTTTCTTGTGTATTTTAGCTATCTCAAATAGCTTTTTCACTGCACATATCAACACCCATTAAATTATTCTAACAAAATATTTTCTTTATATTAATTTGTTATCATTCAAAACCAAGTCTTTAATGATTTTCAATCATTAACACTTCTTGGA